>OZ038507.1:88701390-88758965 GCA_964036315.1 Acanthosepion esculentum
AATGTCAAGTGTTATCTTTTTTATTTTTTTTTTAAGCGTTTCACCCCAAGCAAGGCAGGAAGTCACTAGCATACAAGGTGTTACAGAGAGTTGGAGCTAGAGCAAATAGGAGTGATAGAGGAAAGGATGAAGAGAAGGATAGGGGATAGATCAGGGTATCTGGAGATGTTGATTGACCTTACATTTGAATAGTTGGAGACTATAGCTATCAGGCAAACAAGAGGGAGTTCCACAGGAGAGTGGTGCGAGACATGAAGCTATTGGAGTAGAAGAGATGGCTACATTTAACAGTTTCGACAGTGAAAGGGTGTGAGCGAGATGCCAGCCTAGTAGAATGCTTAAATTCATGAAGTTTGGGAACCAGAAAAAGCAGCTCCTTGGAGCAGTTACCATGAAAGTATTTGTAAAAAAGACAGAGGGAGGCGACAGCACGTCCGTCTTCTTAATTTGTGTTCTTTTGTCCTCTCTCCTTTATAGTAAGTTTTTCTCATTCTCTAATATTCATTACCCACCTACCCCCCGCACCACATCTTATTGCCTTTATTGCTTTGTTTAGGGTGAAATGATAAAAAAGTTTAAAAAAAAAAAAAAAATAAATAAAAATAGAACAAATTACAAAAACATTGAAATAGGGAATGTTTCAAGATAGGTTTAAAAATGAAAATACAACAACTTTAACATTAAAAAGTGAAAAAAAAAAAAAAATTAGGATACCAAAAATATATATGCTTAGGACAAGTGATAAAAACAACAACAACAACAACAACAAAAGAAACTCCACAGAAATTAAACAAAATAACATAACAAAGTGGAAAGCTATTAATTAAGATAGAGCCATAATGAACAACACTGCTTAAAACAAAAAATCTATAATGAATGTATAATGCTAGTTATGATGGACACGTGTAAAGATTAGAAATTAATGACATCGCTTGGAGACAAATTTAAAAATGCAAATTGCACAAAGATCAATAGAAAGAGCAATGCTTGGAACAACATGGAAGTCAACATGGATCAAAGAGACCAAGAGATATGATTGAAGTGATTAAACAATGAAAATAGAGGTAGGTGGAATATATAGCAAGTGATAGCAGATAGTGTAAAAGGTTGGGTTGCTTGATTGGTGCCAAATGGGTAGGAAAATGCAGTCAAGAAAAAGACGAGATGGAGAGGTCAAAATAGGTTTTGCTGCAAAGACATGACAGAAAATAGCACATCCATGGATATTGTGGAAAGATTTCAGAAAGGCCTTTGTTCTGCAGTCAACCAACAATGGCTGATGATTTTGGATTATACACAGTTGCACACATAGTAAAGAATTATAGCATGACTAATGTTCATGTAAGATTATTTTCAATGTTGACAGTACATAAGATTCTATCGTTGGCATTTTAAAAGGCAACTTATCAAAAAGGATATTTTTAGTCTAGGATATGCAGTTTGTTCTATTCTACAACCCTCAAGTTGCCTTTAAACAACTAATCTTTGTAATGCCAGTTTCTGAAAGAAAAGAAAATCTACACTGAAAACTGAAGACAATATGAGATACAATTTTATAACTCAAGATTTGTTGCTATCAATAAAAAAAAAAAAATCATACAATTTGAATTTGTTAGCTGACACCTTATCAATTAATTTTTCATAAGTATTTGATAGTAATATTCGTCTTAGCTTTTAATTTTAAGTCTCAATGGTTTACTCAAAGATGCTCCAAGAGTTTTGATAAAAAGCAACAGAAGTAAAAAAAAAAATACTAATAAAAAATTACTTTGGAAGGAATACTTGCAATATCTGAAATTCTTGACAAAGGAAGCTTTTGGATAGTTACTAATTGTCATAACTATTGTTCCTTAAGCCATTGACTATTGGAGGCAGGGATCATGATTAGTTATTGGGCCATAGGTTAAAAAACAGTTAATGTTCAATTTTAGAATTATTATGATCAGTGAGTAAATTTATAATGGATAATGCAATGAAAGAATATAAGGACAATATCAATAAATGATATGAAAGGCATTAAAAGAATGAAACTTACCCCTATTAAAACAGAATCAACAGAAAGATACTGACAGGAAGCTGTCATTTCATACAAAGAATAATGTATTCATGAATTACATAAAAATATTAAGATGTTAATTGAAAATCCATGTGTCATGCCATTCAGAATATTAGAAAAAAATATTGTTCATATTGATACCAATTTGTTAGAGATTTTCACAAGACTGACAAGGAGAAAAATACTGAAAAGATTGTCAGATGAAAAAAAAAAAAGAATGAAAGTATATTAGGTTTTCTAAAATAAACATTGGTATGATGCCAGAAGGGCAGAGAAAAATCTACTTAAAATATAACACCAAAGAAAAGACTGTAAAAATAAAATTGTTATAAGAAGATAGGAGAAACCTTGTGATTGATTGGAAACAGAAAGAAGTAAATCAATGATAGACTGCAGCATAAAAAAAAATGATAAATTCATATTCAATTTATAAATTAAAACTATCATTGGTTGACTTACATTTTCAGAAGTGTAAGTGACACTTTTTTTTAAAAATTTGAAATAATATATATATATATATATATATATATATATATATAAGTAATGCTTCAAAACAATACTTTCCTAACTAATCAAAAATTGCCAAGAGACAAAAATTAATAAATAGAAAATGGTATTTTCTACTAACCAATTAAAAAAAACAAAAAAAAAATAGAAATAACAATACTGATTTGATCTTTCTTGGGAAAGTACATATAAATCTAATTTAGAAATTGAGAAAAAATTCCCCTTCAGTCAAGTAAAATAATGAAATAAATACAAAGTTAGATAACTAGCAACTATAATTAAGTATAGTCTCAGAAAAAACAGAATGAATTCTTCTATGTGCCATGTCCCTTCAGGACACTGGCAATCATGGCTCCCCACAATTATCACAATTACCTCTCCTTTGTAGCACTTGATAAATTTTGTCTCTCCTAAACCCTGTTCTGCCATTCATTTACTCAAGCTCACTAGATAATGTTATTTATTATTAAACAGTAACCTCTTTCCTTGGTCCTTTTAAAGTTGAATGCATCTTACTACCTGTTTTAAGATCTAGTACCTGGGAAACTTTGGCATAATTCATTTTACAAATTTGATTTTATATATGTGAGCATGCTGAATAGTTCACTGGCCTGTGCAAGAAGCACTAAAAATATCCAATATTTAATCAGATTTTGGGAAATGGATCACAAACCTTTTAGCACACCCTATATATAATTGATCAATTTATTTGATTTCTTTATGGCTTATCAACTAAATCTGTAGGTTATTTAAAGCCAGAATATTTTAAATTGTGAGAATAATTTCTTTATTTGTGAGTGAATATTGCATTAACAATTTGTTTTAATAATGTTTTTGTCAGATACAATTTCTACTATTTCACCTATAGCTAGTGGGGAGGAGATAGATTCATACTTTTGCCAGGGGTGTTTACACCTAAGTGAATATAATAAACCCAACTCGAATTCAAACTCAGCTCTCAGATTTTGCATTTTGAGAAGTCATCCATTGCACCACCTGCACATCCTATATATATATATATATATATATATATATATATATACGGGAATTTTTTTTTTTTTTTTTTTTTTTTAACTAGAAAATTGAAATTATCCTTGCTGTAGAAGGCAACCATAGTGGTCTCCCTTTCAAACTACTCAACTATAAATGAAAGGCAATAGTCAAATTGCATTGAATGAAGCTTCACTACAAGCTTAAATGTTTATTTTTCTTTACAATTCTAGAAGAGAGAGATGACTAGTAAGTGATGAGAATGAAATTATATCTTCTCTTGATTACATCAAATATTGTATTTTGCATAAAATTTGATGAATTTAAGTCAGCATTAAACTCTTGCCGGTTGATTAAAAAAAAACGCAAAACATTTTTATGACTTTCACACAAGATATTTTGCTAGGGATTTACAATGTTTCACATTTTAAAGTGCAAACCTTATGTAATTTTTTTTAACAGTATCGCCTCATGCAAGGCAGTAAAGCCACTAAGACACAAGAGGTTACACAGTGTGGAAGAATTAGGAACAGAAACATTAATAATGAGCGGGAAGAGGAAAGAGTAATCAGCAGAATAGTAGATAGCAATTGACATTGCATTTGATTTTTTGCAGATTAAAGTTGGCGGGAAAGCATGGAGCTGGAAGAGAGTTCCACAAACGAGAAAAGAAACTTAGCATAAAATTTATGGTTACATCTAGGCAGCTCAACTGTAAATTGAGGAGATCTTGAGATCTCTCTCTCTCTCTCTCTATATATATATATATATATATATATATATATATATATATATATATATATATATATATATATATATATATATATATATATATATATATATAGTCAAACCTAATGAGCCAGATCGTCAGGGTCGGCTGGCTACCAGCCAGTCGACCCTGACGATCTGCCTAAGTGAAACCTTGGTAGGTAGGTTTGACTAGGTTTGCTCTACGTTTGTATCGAGCTCTTTAGTTAGTTGTTTACTCGTATCAGGTTTTTTTTGCTTTGGGCCTTGAACCTGTATCTGTGCGATTATTTTCGACAGACTTTCATGTTCCTGGCTCTTTCTTTTTTAAAACCTTTTTTTCCCTTTGTGATTCATTTGGCTATTGTTAAATCAAGAATTCGAAGGTTTTTCGACACGAGTATAGTTACCTATATATATATATATATATATATATATATATATATATATAATCCTTGATAATGGCTAAAAGTATAGCCGAAAGCGCTCGGAAAAGAACATTCGGACAATTTTTGTATAATTTATCCTCTGAAAAGAAAACCTTTATTAGATCGCACGAGAAATTATATAAAAAACTAAATAAAAGCACCTTGTCAGTCGTTTTTAATGAAATGTGCTTGAAAGAAGGATTGCTGCCTAAATACACAAATATATATATATATATATATGTTTGTGTGTGTTACCTCAAGAATATCACAAATATCTGTCAAAGTGACTGTTGGTGGTTTTTTTAAAAAGCATACAGATTTGCATAGTACTCTAGTTATTAACATTTTGTCCCTACATTTGGTTAGTTAACTCCACCCCTGCCCTGCTTCTTTCGATGCAAAGAATTATTTATCCGTGTAGATTTCAAATTTGTCAAATAATGGATTGCGCAGGTCTTTAAATGAATATAGTCATTTGCCAACAAATATCCTTGCAGTTCAATTTCACATATTTTACTCTAAAAATTTCAAAATATTACTCTAATATGTATAACTTTAAAGTTTTGAAAAAGAAAAGTCTAACAAAAAGGTTTTAATTTGCCCCAGTTAACAGTACTCGGTGAAATAGTTTATCTGTGTAAATCAATCTAACAATAGACAGTATGTGGGTCAAATCCAGCAAGAAAATCCCCTTGTTTGTAAATAGCCAAAATAAATGTACTTAAAGTATGCTGATAGATAAATGTGAAATTGCTCTTCTAGAAAAGCTTTGGGGGGTCAATCATGTGTAAAGGTTAGTTACTCTCCACTTTGTGTAAAACAGCCAGAAAAATGAAGATAGTCAAAATAGTATTTACATATAATGGTTAAAACCAATCATTTTAGCCATAAGCAACATTCATAATAGTAACACTAGTTAGACTTGAGAGAGAGAGTCTTGAGGTTAAACAATGATTCCAAGTTTTACTTTCTAATTAGTCAATTTAAAGACAGATCATATTGCTGAGGTGGGGGAGGGGAAGGTTAGTTTGACACAGTAAGAAACAGAAAGTAAAAAAGTCATTTGCAATGAAATCTTACAATCAAGATAATATTGGAAATTTTAATCTATTTAAAATTTATCAAACTGTATTTATGAAGGAAAGAAAATTTATAAAAGATGAATGTTATAAAGGAAAACAAAGAAAATTGTAAAATGTTTCAGTATTTCTTCACATGAGCTTTAGAACATTTTGACAGAAAACAATGTTTTAATACCACTTTATGGCAACTTTACAATAATTTTTATTCTATTGTTTTTTTTATTTTTATAAGTTTTGCTTAAGCAATATCAAATTAATAAAGTTAAATTAAATTATTTTTATAGGATTTAATCTTTGGTTCATTCGTCATGTTCAAATATTCATGAAGTGAGAAGCCTAGAACAATTTCTCTTTTCCATTTTAATCTTCCATGTTATAACAACATGCAGTGTTTTATTGAACTCTTATTGAAAAGGTTGCTATGGCCTCCAAGACACAAGCACTTCATTTGGCCTCTTTACAATAGGTCTTTTTGAGCATTTTGTCATAGTCTGATTCGTTTTTTCATCTCTCTTCCTTTCTTCAACCAAAATATCTGTCTGCAAAACATTGATACTTGATATTTATCTCCAGATTTGGGGAATAAAACACCAATCATTACCACCACAAAATTAAGTGAATTATTCTCAACATTAAGTTGTATTTTTTCTTTTTTTAAATTTTTTAATTTTTTCTTCCTAAGTGTAATGCATATATGTGATGTCAGTCAAAAGAGGAAAATTATGGGAATGCAAAAGCAATTAGTTAATAAACATTAAGGCCATAATGGACGGACGGACGGACACACACACACAAAATAGGATAAGGAACAAATAGGGAACATAAGTTTAACATGTTTCACTTTTATTTCAAATTCATCAGAAATTAAATATGGAGGATAAAATTCTGGGATTTATTTTTATGTTCGTTTTCATTGGTTAAGTAGACCTCACATCTATTTGTCTTGTCAGGTAGCGTTTGTGATAAATATTTTATTTTTGTGTTGATTTTCATTGATTAAGTACATAATGCTTAGAAGGAATCCTGATAAATATTTTCCCATCAATAAACACATGCCAAACACTTTATTATATCACCAACATTTATAAAATGGATACTTAAAGAATCTAAGATCAGTCTATCTACAACTGGTGTCACCTAAATTCTTTCAATCTCACACAAAACATCCCCACCAATCAACATACAATTACCAGACAGAAATAAAATGCCCATTGGATACTTGGAGGGTCATATTTGACTTTGCGCAGCTAACAGATTTTGAATGTTGGTTGACCGCAATAACCAAAAGACTTAGCTAAAAAATGAATTGCCAATGTTTATTGATGCATGTGAATGCAAAGATGTGAAGGTATATAGAATTGTTGACCTAAAGTCAGCTTGACATTGAGTGAAGGTGGCCAAATCTCACTTTTGTTGGGGCAGCTACCAAACATGCCCAAACTCAATGGTTGGGTGTAAGTAAACTGGGATTGCAAAGGAAATATTTGTCGCAGATTATTTCCACGTCACAGAGAATAAATCATTAAGTTCCAACTCAAACATCGAGGCAGAAAGAAATGCCGAAAACTCGATTTGCAAATACTATCTCGCTAATCAAAATGCACGCCACCAGTCATAAAAATAACTCATTCTCCACCAAACACGGTAGCCAAAATTGCTGAATTCACCAGATTCGAGAACACCAACTGCTTTTATCGGGCGAACATTTTTTTCTATTCGTTGACAGCTGAGAGACGATCTCCAGTATTTTGCATATCAAAGTACGTTTAATTGCAACTCCTGCGTCGGACTTCTTTTTTTAAATTTTTTTTTAATTCAAATTTTTTGTCTTCAGCATGTCATGCGGCATACGTGCCGTTTTGTTTGGTAATTAATTTTCTTTTTCGCCAGTTTTTCTGTCGTAAAATACACGCGACTCATTGTCGCTTAGTTTGACGAGGTAAATCCCCGTTTTCTTCCCTATATATATATTCCAGAAGTAGATTCATAAAATTCACATGTGACTGTTAACCTCTTTTGGTTTCCTTTTGCATTATGAGAAAAGGTTTTTTTTTTATTATTACTTTATTTTCATTCTCCCAGATGCACAAACATTATCAACCAAATCCTTTATAGATCAGCTAGAATTATGACACACAAAAATTATATGCATAAATACTACCAGACAAGACAAATACGTGTAAGATATACTTAACCAATGAAAAAGAAAAAAAGAAAAAATACCAGAATATATATATATATATATATATATATATATATATATATATATATATTTATTTTAAGACATTTTTATGTTTATACATTCTTTTTATATATACAAAAATTTAAGTAAATGCTCTGTTTTATAATAAACAGTATTTATAACATTTACCGACCTGAATGTCCGAGAAATTTTCATAGAAATTATTTGTCCTCTGTGGCTCGATCGGTTAAGAGCACGTCAGGCTAAATGATGGTTCTGTATAGGATACAGGTTCAATTCCTGTCGGAGGACAAATATTTTCTATGAAATTTTTTTCAGACATTCAGGCCGGTAAATTTTATAAATACTGTTTATTATAAAACAGAGCATTTACTTAAATATTTGTATGTATAAAAAGAATATATAAACATAAAAATGTCTTAAAATAATTGTCAGACTTTGTCCATTTCATAATATATATATATATAAAAATTCTGGTACTTTTTAAAAAATTTTTTTTTTTTTAAAGAATTTAAAAAAAAAAAAATTTGATATCTGATCAGATTTCGGGAAGTAGGTTGAGGGGGAGAATTTATTAGCACCCTATCATATATATATATATATATATATATATATATATATATATGATAGGGTGCTAATAAATTATTTTCATTTTTGCTTAATTTAGATGACAGTTTATCCATAGCAGTGTGTGTGTGTGTGTGTGTGTGTGTGTGTATGTATATATATATATATATATATATATATATATATATATATATATATATATATATATATGTATGTATATATATATATATATATATATGTGCTATGGATAAATTGTTATCTAAATTAAGCAAAAATGAAAATAACACTAACATCTCATTTTAACAGATATATTTACCAAAATTACACAAGAATATCTTGAAATACTAAATAAATTTATCCAATAGAATCACCATTGGCTTCAACCATTGCCTCCAGACGACTTCGTAATCTGCAACTCTTCTGGACGCTCTCCTTGTTCAAATTGGTGGATGTTGCCATAATCTTTGCCTTCAGTTCATCTTTGGTGTTGTAAGGTTTGTTGTCCAACTGCACCCCACACACAATCAAGGGGGTTGCAGTCTTGGTTGTTAGGTGGCCAGATGTAAGGGGTGATGTGGTCGCAGAAATTGTCTGACAACCATGACTAGGTTATCCTGCTTGTGTTGCATGGTGCAGAGTTCTGTTGCCAGACATAGGGTCTTCCAGCAGCCACCCTCTTGATCCAGGACAGCACTACCTCCCTCAAGGCACATGATGTAGGCCTCCATGTTGTGTCTGAGGCTCTGTGGGAAGATGACTGGATGCATAATGTTGCTATCACAAGTGACCACTCCAAACACCTTCGTAATCACCATTAGACTCCTCCAACTCTTTCTGAATCCTCTGCACTGTCCTCAGATTGACACACAAACACTATGAAATTTTCATTTTGGAGCTTCCAGTACAAATACCAAGCAGTACAGCAGGTTGTTTCCAAATTTCTGGCAGAGTGAATTGTGTCATGGTGCTCTTTTTCTCGAAGATGGTTCCCAACTGACCCTACCATACTGTTCAGTCGACAAAATCAAAAACAAACAGCACACATATGTGAAATTAAAAATATAAAATGGCGACAATTTACCCATCGCATCCCCATATATAATTAAAAAAAAGAAAAAGAAAAGAAAGGTATTTAAAACCATGACACTTATTTTTATTCTTCTTTGACAAAGCTTAAGTGATTGCAGCAGTACAATTAGAGATTTACAGAGGATTATCAATAGAAAAAGAAAGATCCTAAGTAGCTTATGGAACTTGCACTAATATTTCTGTCAAAGTGGTAATTATTTAATCAGCAATATATTTAATGTGAATCGTTTATAATAATCAGATAGGAAGAAACTTTAGGAAGGGCAACTTAAATCTGTCTTTAAACTAGGGCAGGGATTCAAGAATTTTTTTTTTTTTTTTTTTTACTAAATTATCACTTCCAAATTAATATGGCTGAAGCTTCTTATTAAGTGAGTGTATTGAAAAATGATAGATACAGTGCTGAATTATCAATTAAAAATATAGGGTAACTTTATATGGCTAGATTTTGATCTTTTGACAGCTCTAGGCTCTTGTAGCTCAAGATGCAGAGCAGCTGGTACTATTAACCAGACTTCCTGAGGAAAAGGATATAAATTTAAGCCTCGCCAACAATCCTTCTTTATTTTCTATCGAGGCAGTTCACTGATGATTGTAAAACTGATGATCTAAATTGTTGCAATAAAAAAAAAAGCAAGTGAAATTAAAATGAAAGAAATACTAATCACAAATGGTTGACAAGAGTTCATCTAATAAAAAATTCAATATTACTATTTCTTCGATTATTATTACAATTACTGTAAATAAAAAAACACGAAATTAAAATCAAAGAAATATTAGCAAAATTAAAAACAGATGTTAATTTATTCAAGATTCAGATAGATAGTTTCTTTGTTTAACCAGCATAACGACCTTCGTTGGGCCATTTAATGCTGAAAAGGTTCTCCCCCCCCCCAAGTATAGTTGGTAATATTGTTTTTCAAAAACGCATAGCTGGTAATAATATTTTTTCAAAAACGTATAGCTGATATAATATTTTTTCAAAAAGAAATGTGCTGGAAAAGACCTGGAAGTTCACTATTTGCCCATAGCTGGGACCCCAACAGGTGCTACCACCCCGGGTCAGGGTGGACCCGGGAACACCAGCAATTAAGAGGTGGTTCCACACTTCCTCAAAACCTCCTGATCAGAGGCCTTGCTGTAGGATGCAGTTTAACATCATACCCAGGACAACAAGATTCAGAGAAAAAGCACTCATACACACACATTCTGCTTCTACATACATTGCTTGTTTTTCTTATTTTTTTTAATCCTTTCATCCCAAGCAAGGTGATAATGCCACAAAAACACGAGGGATTACTGAGAGTGAAAGACAATGAGAAACCATTACTGAGGAGAAAGGATAATAAAAGAACAGGATTCAGAAAGAGAAGATGATTGTAACTGACAGGAAAGCAAGAAGTCTGAGGAGAGTTCTGCAGGGGAGAAGCTTGAGAGAAGAAACTATTAGAATAGAACTTACAGATAAATCTACCAATTTCAACAGTAAAATGAAGCAATCTAGTTGTCAATCTACTACTGCACTTAAATTCATGAGGTCAAGGTACCAAAGAAGAAGGCTCTTTAGAACAACTAACATTAAAATATTTACATTAAAATATTTATAAAAAAGGCAGAGGGAAGCCTTATGATGGGAAAGTGGCTGAAGCCAAGATGCTATGTAAGGATTAATAATATTGCAGATTCTTCTTTGGATTTTATCAAGAATCTTGAGATATCCAGATAGGGTAGCATGAACAAATGGTACATACAAAATCTGCATGGGTATGAAAAATTCAATTTTGAACAAATCAACTCCACTACTAAAGGTTAAATCTCTTGTAACCTTAACTTATGCTATATACTTACAAAAATTAATGATAGAAAACAAAAAAACGAAAAGCAAAATATATTGCTGTTTAATGGTCAGTCTTGTACTTGATTTTTTAAATGAGGATACAGAAAATGCTAATTCATTAGCGCAGTAAAGAGGAAACTCATACAATATTTTTTTTATTATTACCTACATTAATAGTCATGCAAAAAGAAATCTCAGTATAACATTTGCTAAGATACCCAAAATTGCACAAGAAAAATAGACATATATGTAAAAGATGAAATATTTAAAAAAAAATATTTTTTCAAATCAAGTGACAAATTGTAGATTTTAAGAAAATAATGCAAGTTTAATAAAATCAGAGGACATTGGAATACATTTGTTGAGTAAACATTTTAAGAAATCTGAAATTCACAAGGGAACTCCCCTCCCACCCCGGAAAAAAGCATTTAATGTTAATAAGTGAAACATTTTTGGAATTGAGTATTTTGCACTTTGACCCCAATTATTAAAAAAAGCCAATGATCTATTTGGGAGGAAAAAAAGAAGGTTTCTTTACCAAATGTACAGGTTCAGAGGATAACTACAAAATGTGGGTGGCAAGTATTCTTTTGGGAGAAAAAATGTTACTTTTGAGAAAATTAAAAGCAAACAATTCTATTGTTTGATAAAGAGATGCAGACAAGATAATAGAATGAAAAGAAGAGAGATGATGTGGCTGGATGACTGTCAGTGTTTAAGTGGCATTTAGGTAAAGAAAATGTTTATTGAAACATTCATTCACTTGACTTGTTTGTCAAGTGTCCAGGCTGTTAGTGTCCAACAACAAAGGGTCAATCTTAAGCCTCTCTTCCCAGCCATTGACTAAACTTCAGTCAAGGAGTTTCAACACAAGATTCTCCAGGAAAAGAAAAAAAAAAAAAAAAAAAAAAAAAAAATCAATAAATTATTTTAAGTTGACATGTTCAGCATTTACATGTTTAAATCAGGATAGGATTGGACTAAGTGATTGGCTTTAACCAGCAAACAGGAATACAGCTCAAAACTAAAGACTGACAGCTGAAAGGTCTAGGATTCCTTTGAAAATAGAGTATATTTTTTTAAATTCATTACAATAGGTTTTTCAGGATGAAAAAAAAAAAAAAGAAGCTTTAAATACAGTATTTGATAACCTACAAAACCTAATCACCCTCAGCCACAAAAGGTTGTATATGGACTATCTAGTAGGTGTCAGACTACCATTACTTGCACTAAATCTAACTCAATAATATTGTAATAATAAAAAAATAGTTGAGAGAGGAATTTATATGCCATATTAAAAACAAACAAAAACCCCCCCAAAAAACAACACTTTTCATTTGTCAAAATATTTTTTTTTTTCATACTTCTTTCAAACACTAAGACTTGTTAACATAATTTAATAAAAATAGAAAACAAATTTCAAGTAAAATGTCCTTATTATACAAATAATACAGACAAACCTCTCATCTACGGACCCCACATCAATGGACTTGATACAACAGACAAAATATGAAGGCAAAATAAAAAATAAAAAAAAAAATCTGCAGAAAAAAAAATTCAAAATCGTCAGCGATGTATTTCAAAATTTGCAGGCTTAACAGAACGAGTTGTATTAGTTCTCAACTTGGTGGCGGGCCTTTCCATTGTAAACAAAGTCTGGTATACAGTATATAAAGTATGATACATTAGTGTGTACTTGAGAAAGTATCTATGAGAAATCTATTATTTTTGTTATTTTGATTAATATATCTATATTAAGTATATATTTATTTATGTCATATATACATGTTTATAGCATTTACATTATGTTCATTACTACTGGTAGTTAGTATAGTGGTTTTATAACTCAAAAATAATCCCTTTCCATCTACGGACAATTTGCTTTAATGGACCACACTCTTCCCCTAATTAGTCTGTTGATGAGAGGTTTTGTCTGTATATTTATTTTACGGACCATTGAGTGAATTTGAGCCTGACTCAGTTCTCTTCAAAATAAAGCTTTCTTCGTGTGTCCACACTAATCAAGCAAAATTTCTAATGAAGACAGTCAATCTTCAGGGTAAAATTTGAATCAATTGTTTCCCATGTGGTGTAAGTATTAATTTAAAATCAATTATTGTTTCAGTTGGATTTTAGTTTAAAGAATTGCTCAAAATTTCAAATACTGCTTTGACAATTGAACCTGGAGATGTCAACATTTTAGCAAATCCAGTCAATAAAATATATAAAAAAGGGATTCAGTTGTTTGAATACTATTTCAAATGCTTATGACTTAAAAGCTAGACAAATTAAATTTGAGTAAAATGTTTTTAGATTTGTTCTTAAAGAGATTAATGCTTTCTTTGCTGAATTGTTATTGTGTTGTTTCTTGGATGTGCTGGCCTAATTTAGAAAAAATAAGAAATTGCCATTAAGTGATTATAAAGACATTTATGGTGACTTCTCATGGACACTACCATTTTACCTTTGGTCAGATAATCTGCTCTACAGACTAAGCTAAATGATGCCCCCGACACACAATAAAAATACATCACAAAACAGGTTTTAATTGTACACTACTATACGCTTATGCTGGTTTGGAACACTAAGTACTAGTTAGTATATAACAGATGCTAAGTGCCAACATTTCAGTGTGTTGAAAACATAACAGCAGGCGATATAAGTTTTGTAAAGATGTACACGTACACCTACAGCAGCAGAAGTGTTAAATATTTAAGCTACATTTTTTTCTTAATCATTTCACGCCAAGCAAAGCAATAAAGCCACTAAAATGTAACGGGGGGGGGTGCCAAGTTAGAGAATATGAGAAAAAAATATTAAGGAGCAAGAACCATAAAAGAACAGGATGTAAGACAGAAGATAATGATGGACATTGCATTTGAATTTTTGAAGATTAAAGTTGACTGGAAAGCAAGAAGCCAGAAGAAAGTTCTACAAATAAGAAAAGAAACTTACAGCTACATCTAGCCATTTCAACTAAGATGATGATGAGACTTTGCTTCCAATCTAGTAGTATGTTTAAATTGATAAAGTCTAGAGACAAAAGAGGAAAGCTCATCAGAAGAATTACTATGAAAATATTTATAGAAAAGGCACAGGGAAGATATGTAGTGGGAAAGTGACTGAAACCAAAATGCCAGGTCAGGACCAATAACATTACAGATTCTTTGGATTTTATCAAGAATCTCTAAATAAATAGCAGTGTGAAATACACATCAGTGAATATGCTGAATATAAGCATCATCATCATCAGGAAAACGAAAAAGGCATGAAATTGTTCAGTTAGTAGCGACATAAAAAAATTAAATCAAAGTAGGTTTCTGGTTATAAAGATTCTTAATTCCTTCTCTATGCCAATGCACCATTCATCATTGTATCTTTAGTATGCTCAGATAATGAATAGAAGAAATAAATTAGGACAGACACACTTCACACCCTCTACAATTACTGCCAAGTTGATAGCATAAAAATAGCTGTTATATCTATTGATAACATGAAGATTATCTGATAAGTTTTGTCTTGAATAAAGTTTTAATTCCATTTTTTAATCTACTTTTTGACAACATTTTTTTTTATAGAGCTGCAAATAAATAAAACCCTTCAGAAATCAATATCAAGACTACTTATGAAAATATACAAATTTTTTTATCTTTTTTTCATTAACTTAAAAGACGGTCATTAATGCAAGAGAAGCATTCTCACTGGAAAATAAAAACTCAACATTTTTCTCTTTATGAGAAAATTTCCTACAAGATATGTTTTATTTTCTATTTTCAAATTTTTGTATCTGAATCTTTTTGTGGAGCATAGAGAATTTGTTAAGGTGGGAAATCTGAGCAAGGAAAAAAACCCCAAAAAAACAGCTTTTCTGAATGAAAGTGAAAGGAACATACAGTTGTTTTACCCAGATTTATTTTTGATAATGGGATGTAGCAAGAAGGAGGGGGGAATGAAAATAAAAAAAAAAGCTAAGTAAACAACTTTGATATCCTTTTGCAGCTTATAGAGAAATTCAATTTAAAATCAATACTCAAATGACAGGTTGCTATTGGAATAATCTTATTATGACTTTACAATAACTTAAATTATTATCTAGGAATTAAAACCTCTCTCATATATATATATATATATATATATATATATATATATATATATATATATATATATATATATATATATATATATTTCTTCTGAAGTGTATAACATGTATATGTGAACTTGTGCTACTATACATACATAAGATATGTTTCACTAATATCTGATGACAAACACACATACATTTGTATGCGTGTGTTCATATACACATCAAATCTGCCATGGCTTTGGCAAAGAGGAATTTAAAAAGCCCAAGTAGGTTTAGTTTCTGATAATTTCATAGCAAAGCAAGTGCATTTCTTTGCAATGCTTTCAAGCTAGATTCATGGAATGGCCTTGGATAACCTTAAATTTATTCTTTTTCTTGGAGACAACATTCAGTAATTGAAAAACAGAAAATTTCAAACTCTTGATATTGAAATATATCTTCCTTCCTCCTGTCCCCATCCAAATTAAAGAATTTCTTCAAGTCTAAATTTTCTCCAAAGATTTCAAACAATTTCCTTCCACCAAATATAAGGGCTGGGAATAGAGTTGACTTGAACAATTTCATGAGAGAATTAAAACTGCAGAAATCCTTTCCCCCCATTTTGCTAAGTGCAGTTCCAAATTCTTTGGAGAAGTGAAGATCTAACATTTTGAGATAGAGATTTACAAAATCAGAGCATAAATGCAGTAAAAGATAAATAAATCAGGCAAAGTAACTCATTAACTTGTTAATATAGAATCAGATGGGAAATCATTATTGCAGAGATATAGGCAAGAAGCCGAGTACTTTATATTTACTTAATCGAAAAATATTTAAGTCTTTAGTTTTTGTGGCAGCTGTAAAGCACATTTTCTTTATAAAACATTTTACTTTGGACAGCAAGTCATAATTCTTTGTCAAGAGGAAAAAAATTTTTGTTCAATTTTTTTTTTATAGAAATTCATTCCAAATGTAGAAGAGCACTTTGTTCACTACTAAAGTACTGGGTTGGTAAAAAAAAAAAAAAAAAAAAATTGGTTAGGAGCATTTTGTATTAATTCCACTTCATTCAAAAATGCCACTGATGTATCTATTATAAGGTATCACAGATGAAAATTTCAAACAGGTACTAGGGGTTATCTGATTGCATCTTCTTAATCGACATGATTAAAGAAACTTAGCAGTTTTTATTTCATCAAAATATCTCAAACCGTTTAATTTTAGCAGATTTATTTTTATTTTTACACATGTGCTCGACTTAGGACAAAATACCATATTTAGACACCTATATTTTAAAAAGCAATTAAGAACAACAGGTAAAATTATACTAGCTTGTTAGGTACATAAAGAAATTAATAATAAAATTACAGATAGTATCACTGCATATTTCTTAAATGAATTCAATTTGCAAATTTTATAAATCAAAACTTCTGCAATGACGTGCAAACAACTCATAACCTGAGGTTTGACATTTTATAAAACTGGAAATACGACCCACATTCATCCAAAATTTCAAATATCACATTATGACTATGCCAGTAACATGCCTAAGTTTTTTGGGACTGATAGAATGGATATATTCTGGATTATTCCACTTCCAAATTGAAAAAAATTGCTTTTTAACCTTTTGTCACGAGGTATTTGAAAAGCCGATTTTAGACTTGCTTGAATTGTGTCATAAAATGAATACTTCTTACACTAGAAACACCAAATTTCATATCTAGCCATTTCTGGGGGTGCTCTTTCCATTTATCATGGTTAAAATGACCTAAACATCAACAGAATAGATTGTATATGGAGCAGATTCTGAACAAGTACAGTCCTGACTCAACATGTACAATTTCTGGACTGTAGGTAGGTAGATAGATAGATAGATAGAGAGAGAGAAGCTTAACACACGCCAAGCAATACCCACTAATGATTACTAATAATCCGTATGAAATAAATATTACTAAGAAATAATAATAAATTAGGAAAATGAATATTAAATCATAAATTTGTATCTAGATAGCAATAAATCATAACTAAAATCCATTCATTCAATAATTTAAAAAGTAAGAAAATTGTTCGAAGGGGTAAATTTAAACAAAATGTTACTTGGTAACTGAAATGCTGATAATTATTGTGAGAATACTGTAAAAACAAACATTCTAGAATTTTTTTGTAGAATGTTTTTTTTCATCTCATTCTTTGAATATGAACATTTTTCGATCAATAAGTCCTATGTTTTTTTTGTTTTTTTTTGTGATTGAATCTGAGTGTAAAAGTAAACAAATCGATTTTTGTTTCATATTTTTTATGACGAAAACGGTTTTTAAATCCCATTTACATCTTACATATCATAGAAAATTAATATTTAAAACAAATTCTTACCAATTTCCTTGAAAATTTTGTCTATAGAAAACATACTGGTTGATTCTTTTGCGTCCGTGTTGACACTGTGTATGGAGCCTCGTGCGGAGTTGAAATGATGGCCAAGCAAGTTGCACATGGTTACACATAATCGCACATGCAAAATGGAGCTATCGTTTCATATTTGATTTTGATTTAGTTTCATAGATTATTAAATGAGCGTTTTAATGATATATTTTATGTGTTTTTAATTTTACAAGAAGCATTTGAATTTTACAATCAAACTTTTCATTTGAATTGTTTACAAACTTCTTATTAAAATTAAAAAATATAAAATATATGAAAATGAAGCTTAGAATGTTAACTTTCAAACTAACGTGTTACCAAAATTGTAATAAACCCTGCGGAGTGCGCATATTACAAAATTTGAAGAAGTCTAAACTACCGTCAGTGAAAAAAATGGCCAAAATTTTATGAAATCACCAAAATGTCTATTTTCAAACTGTAATGTTCCTCGCACACTGTAGTACATATAAAAATAAATAAGATAGAAACAAAGTTCATGAAATAAGCTTTTATTTGGTATGCATTATGTTTTTATGGAGATATTGAATGAAAGGACACGGCGAGTTGAATATATGCATTTTTTAGTGTTTAGTTAAGAATTTCATTGGCTGTAAGCTGAGTGTTGGGATACCTACTATTATACCAACATGTACTATTTTTTAGAGTAGTATATTCTTATTTGCCGATTCTAACATTGAAGATGAAGAAAATAAGCAACATTTTTTGTACATTATATATATATATATATATATATATATATATTAAAAAGGTAAAAAATAGAATTCAAATAAAAACAGATTTGTGCTGATCATGTCATGGAAAAGGTTCTGTGTGATCAAGTATGTCAAAAATGGGTTGTGGAATTTCAGACTTCTCACTAACAATATTCCATGATCAGGTTGATAGTATTCAAATAAAAAAGAAACACCAAAATAATGTTAAGTAATATGAGAGGTAATCAATATATGGCAAATGCCTAAATCAAGTAGGGAAAATCACTTGCACCTTACTTGATTATACTTGTCCATTTGATGTGTGGTTTCCACAATGTTTAAAAAAAAAAAAAAATGAATTTTAATGCAATGAAATTTTCAGTTTTTAAATAAATTGTGAATGAAAAGTGGATACTTTACAACAATGTGGAATAATGCAAGAGATTGTGGATCAACCATTAACCAGTTGGTCTTCAGTTAAAAAAATTATAGTGTGTTTATGATGGGATTGGAAGAGCCCTCTACTATAAGATCCTCTAGAGAAAAGCAACAATTAGGGCAATTTATCTTGAAAGGATATAATATTCCATCAAGATAATGCTAGATGATTTCTTTGGTGACCATGCACAAATTGTTTTAGCATAAATGAAAAGTTTTTATTTATCTGCCATATTTAATACATGAATGCACCTTCAAATTACCATTCCAGTCTTTACAAAATTGTCTTTATTGAAAATTTTTCAGTTCTCTGGAAGACTACAAAGGGTAGAGACTAGTTCTTTTCCCATATAGTAAGGAATTATGAAGTTGCCTGAAAGATGGCAGAACATAATGAAATAAAACAGTACATATATCATTCAATAAAGTTAAGCTTAAAAGAAAAAATGCTTAAAACAAAAGAAAGCTATTTTGCAAACAATGATTTAAAAAAAAAAAAAATTGATTTAATATTTTTCTTTTTGACCCTGAAACAATCAATCTAACACACAATCAGATAAAATTTTAACATATTTAATAACTTTTTTTGTTCTATAGTTATGCATTCTTGTGTTCTTTATTCAAATAATATCAAGAGTGCAATTTCTTTTTCAATTTAAATAATACCAACAGTTTAAAATAACTGGGGCTGCAGAAATTGACGACAATTAGGTTGCTAACAAAGTTTGGGATTCATTTTAAACTATTTTAACTTCTTTCCATAAGACAGATGTTTAACATAAAGCTCATCAGATTCCCAAACAAAACCTAATTTAGTATTTTTCTTTAAAAAAATCAATCAACACATTAAGAAGCAGTGATAATTAGCCACAACTTTGTGGGCTCACTAATGGTAAAGTCAAAGATTTGTGTCTCCAGTCTACCATAATATTTGAAAACCTATGCTAAATTATGATGATATATTTTTTAAATAACATTAACAATAATAATTATAGTTTAATAATAAAAAAAAAATCATGGTTGGTGTGATCAAAGAAGGCATCTCTCGTTCAATTAGATATAACATTACTAAGTGCCTGTCACTCATCATGCCAAGTACATATTGTGGAATCATGTGATCAAGTACATGCTATGTTGATTTGGATCTAACCATAGGAATACATATATGAAGTGATCAGTAAATATTCTCCAGATAAAAAGCATTTTGCATGCAGGTTGTCTTTTGAGCTC
The DNA here is from genome assembly GCA_964036315.1 of Acanthosepion esculentum. Taxonomy (NCBI): domain Eukaryota; kingdom Metazoa; phylum Mollusca; class Cephalopoda; order Sepiida; family Sepiidae; genus Acanthosepion; species Acanthosepion esculentum. The sequence continues at coordinate 88,721,759 of OZ038507.1, forward strand.
CCAACACTATAATATGGAAGAGGTATATAATTAACACACGTCTATATTTCTGAGATGAGGTATTATGTACACTATTTACATTATTTGAACTATTGTCCTCATCTTTGTTGCCATATTTATTACAACGTTTCAGCTGTTGTACGCCCGGCCTTCTTCAGGTGGTTGGAATGTCGAACTGAACCCTTTATTTTCGCTCACTAGGGTAGACTGTTTTAGTTCCACGTGCCATGTTTAATGGATGTCAGTTATCAGTTATCTCTTGTTAATTCCCCTCTCCAAGTTCTCCACTGCCTTAGCCAGGTATTGAACTCACAACTCTGGGTCCTGTCACTGGATCTAACTAACGCCTTTATCCACTGTGTTAAGGTGGTGGAAAACTTTGAGAGGGGAATTAACAGGAGATAACTGACATCCATTAGACATGGCACGTGGAACTAGAATAATCTACCCCAGTGAGCAAAATAAAGGGTTCAGTTTGACATTCCAACCACCTGAAGAAGGCCGGAGCATACAACGGCCAGCTGAAACGTTGTGATAAACATGGCGACAAAGATGAGGACAATAGTCCAAATAATGTAAATAGTGTAATTAAAACCCATCCTGTTAAAAGTGGCTAGATGATTTAAAATAAGGAAACTTCAACGTCTTTCTCCATCACTGTACACAACCTGATATATTTGGTATCATGATTAAATTCATTAAAATTGATAATGAAATTGCAAAGAAAAGTAAAAATCTTTAAAAAAATAAAATAAAATAATAATCAGATACCTGAGTGTCTTGGAATTGGCATGTTATGTTGGTTATGTTGAGTTTTTTGTTTTTTTTTAGATGGTAGTTGAACATTTAGCTTCAGCCCGAATTAAATAATTTTTTGATAAGTCTATTTACATACCAGGTGAAATTATTAAGGTAAATATATTGAATTCAACTATCACCATTATTTGTTCCCAATCTTTATGGAGGAGTAATTAATGTGAAATAACACTGCTTCAATGTTCGTCTCTATGGATATAAGAAACTTGCAAAGCTGGTTCTTGAGATAAAATAACTTCTGTACAACAAAAAAGTAGAGCATGAAGATAAATTTCTGTGAATACAAAGTTGTCATTTTATCATTTGAGACTTCAATTGAGCTTTTGACTTTAATTCCATTGCATACATGGATTTCAAAGTACAGAAAATGTCTTTTTGTTTGTAATGACAATTAATAGATATCTTCTATGTCAGGTTATCTTTGAACATATGCTCATTGCTCAATTATTGTGTAGTCCAAATGAGTCACCTTGACAAAAAGTGAATTTTAAACATGAAATGGATTTTAAATGGAAATTTCATCTTAATTTCATTTCTTTTAACCTTTAATGACAATGTGTGAGTTGTGATAAAGTGTAACTGAAACTAAGATGAAAGAAAAAAATAGGTTAATATTTCAGCTAAAAAATTTAAATAATTCATGAGTAATTTGGAATTTATCTGTTAAAAACATAACTTGTCTGAAGATATTTTAGTTGCTGAAAACACAAGATTCTTTTCTCTTTTCTTACACTATGGTAAAGAATATTTTGTGAAAAATAATAAGTCTTTATATATTTGTGACAACAAAGAACACTTTTCAAATTTCAAAACTTGCTGATAAACAATCAAGTTTTAAAAAATTATTTTACACATGAAAAAAATCTGGAGTAAAAAAAAAAAATGGAAAAATACTTTAAACAATGTTTATTGAAAGACTTGAAATTTTATTTAAAAATAAGTTTGGCGTGTACTGTAATAATAATTAAAACATTGTAATAACCAAATCATTTTCATCTGTTGTATTTAACAAATAATTCCCAAAAGAAGAAAAATCCTTTTTTTTTTTTTTTTTTATATATATACCAAATTTATGACGACACTTTCTCATTAGAAAATGGGAAATTAAAATCAAAGATTTTCTTTTGAGAGTTCATCTAGTGCTGATTAAATAAGTAACATCCAGATTATAAATATCAAGCTTCAAATGTCTATATTTACATGTGAATCTCTAGCTCCATTTCCTTTTAACAGATGGCAGCAGCAGCAGAAGCAGCAGCAGTACGTTTGTTTACATTCTAAACATATGACATTTACAACTATGTTACAGAGTTGAAACTTCTCAAATTTTCATTTATATCTATGTTTATCCTACTTTCATTCATCTTCCCAAAACATCAGATTTTGAAAGTGATGCAAATAAATTTCACAAAAATGCCCAGAAAAAAGAAACAAAAAAACAAAAAACAAACAGTTGTGACAAACATAAGATTTTTAATAAAAGAAAAGTTTTAATAAAAAAAAAAGTATCAAAAATTTTATTTGGTCAGTAGTTTTGCTTCCGCTTAACTATCCATGCTGCATACATAATTGTCATATATAAAACTGACAAGTGTTGCTACAAAAATCTAATGACAATAAAAGGTAAAGAAAAACTAGCCAAAACTAAATGAAATTCTGTCAGCTAAGAAATTCAAACTTTTTAAAATGATTATGACTACAAGTAATAATAATAAATAAACAATATGGTATGAAGCAAATCAGATAAGGACAAATAAAGCTAGGTGACTAAATTTGAATGATGTCTACAAAGTGGCTTCCATAGTTTTATTAGTAAGGTACTGTTCACGTCAAGGATAGATGTGAGGTTTCAATTTTGAATCCATGTTGTTTACTTAACAGCCAGAGAACTTGAGATTAACTTGAGAATTTGAATAAAAAGCAACATAATACGAAAAGAAAATCTTGTCAAGAAAATTAATGACAATGCTTCATCTAAGAAATTTAGACAACTTATAATTAATATCATAAATTAATTTTTTTGTAGGATTTAATTATTCTGGGTTCATCAGTCTTGTTCAAATCTTCATGAAGTGAAAAACAGAACAACTGATCTTTTCCATTTTAATCTTCCATTTTGTGGCCACATGCAGTGTTTTATTGAACTCTTATTGAAAAGATTGCTATGACCTCCTGGAGACAAGCACTTCTTTTGTCCTCTTTACAACATGTCTTTTTGTGTGTTTTGTCAGGTCATATTTAAGTTGTTTTCTTCACCTCTTGCTTCCTTTTGCAATCAAAATTCTGTCTGTAAAACATTAATACTTGATATTTTTATCTCCAGATTTTGGGAATAAAACTCCAACTACCACCATGAAATTGAGACTGTGAAACTGAGCGAATTCTTCTCATTAGGTTTTTCCTGCTTTTTTAAAAAAATTTATTTATTTTTCCTTCCCAACTATAATGTATATGTGTCAGTCAAAAGAGGAAAATTATGAAAATTAAGGAATCATGAGCTAATATATACAGCCACTCTTACATGGTATAATGAACATTTATTTAATAGAAATTACAAGCAACTCCAGTTTGATTCCCAGTGCTGGAAATGAGGGATTAATTTGACTGTCTCTCCTTAACCACAAAGGCAGACAGCATGTTTCTAAAAACAAATTAAATGGGCCTTCCATAATTTTGAGATTACTTATTACAAGGGAGCTCGGATAGGAGAGATAATGTAGGAACGGTAATCTTATTTGGGGAGGTGAGGGAGATATCTTACAATATGATTATATTTGACAAATTTTATCAAAAATAGAACATTTTAAATTGTGTAGGGTATGAGCTCAACAGCAGGAATTCTGTTCAGATGTTAGTGTTTATTTAATCATATTTAAATTCATTATTTCAGTTATTAATGAACTAAAGAATTAATTTTGTAAAACAATAATCAAACATTACTTTTTGATTTCTCCCTAGCCTACCTGCTAGGCTTGAGAAAAACTTTTTTCTAATGTAAAATTATATTTTTCATAGACTTTATTAAAGCAGTGTAAAATGAAAATATTTGTAAAATTTAAGCAGCTTTGATAAAATTTACAGTGTGCTTTAATCCCAAACCGAGATATATATATATATATATATATATATATATCTGTGGTGAACAGTCCTGTAGAAGCAAGCGACCCAGAGTGGCTTGCATCTGGTGCATAGGAAAATAAGTGTCTTACCTCAATGTGCAGCACGTGGCATCGGCAAGTTTGCTCAGTGAAAATGGCATTACTCTCCCATCTAGCCATTCCAGCACTATGTGTGGTAACAAGGGTTTTTGTACAGTTTGTCATGCTTTGACCAATAGCAAATAGTGTGCTGATTGGTCGAACTGGAGGAGGCTATTTACCTGGGTAACTGAGAATAAAAGCGAAGAACGCCGATTGGTTGGTTGACCGCAGTGTTGGCCTGATAAAAGAGGGCTGGAGCAGTGAAAACAAGAATGACGAATTTATGTTTTGAAGTGTTCAGAAAGCAAGAACGGCAGATTGAACCAGCGGTATCTTGAATTGTACAAGTGACGTCTTAGTAAAGAGAGACTCATTTAAGCTACAATATTCTAGCCCCCAAATAAGATATATATTGTCTCCCATTCAGTAAATTTCATTAATACCCTAAGAATCATTTGAATCTCATTCTTTTTTGTTATTGTCAAAATGTCTTGACTGAGCAATTCTATAACCTTACTTAGTCTTTTTCAGTATAAGGGAAGAGCAAAAAAAAAAAAAAAAAAAATACATTTCTACTTTTTACTGTGTGGATTGTACACCTGAAGAAAGCCAATAAAAAAAAAAAAAAAAAAAAAAAAAAAAAAATGAAACAAAAATATTGACATTGGCAGCCCAAACAGTTTTTGAAAAAGAAAAATATTAAGAAACTTTGAAACTTTCACTATCTTTAGTATAAGGGTGATAGATTTGTTAAGGATTTTATTTTTCATTTTGATAAAACTAAAAATAAATTAAAAAACAGTAAATACATACATTAACAATATATATACACACACACACACTTTATTATAGGATATTCATTTGAACATATGTAAAATCACTACATAAATGCATTCATGTTTCGATGCCCATCATCTCATAACACATCATCAGGCAGTAGTAAATGAGGGTGCTCATTTACTAGGTAGAACAATAGTAAGTTGATGCATGTGCATTCAGGAACATATTTTATCAGAAAATCACTGTGTCCTAATCTATACTTGTATGAGGAGGTCATAAAAAAATTTCTTGGCATAATTCATTTCCCAAAATTGTTTTTTTTTTATAGCATAAAATAGAGATTTGCAGGAACTTTGTACTTAATTTTGAATTTGTATCAGATCATTGACTGAACCATGTTAATGGAAATTGTAAATTTTCAAGTACTGAATTCTGGGCTGTCATGAAATTGTTGTTTTCGCAAAAGAAAACCCTGAAAATCATATGCTGCAAACATTCAAAAGTAATGTGCCAATTTACAGCTTGAAAATATTCAGACCCAATATGCAAATTGATCTAAGAGGCCTTCAAATGTGTCAATGCCTGAAATTGTTGAGAATATGGGCTGACCCACAAACCTTATCCAAAAGTGTTGCCAAGACACTTCAGATATTCAGAAAATGTGTTGGCTTTTATCACACATGAACAGTTTGGTATGTAGAACTTATCACCAGAAATGACATCAAGTGGACACTAGCAAGCTGATTCTGCAGAATTTTCAGCAATCTACTGATCAATTTGGGGAATGATTTATCACTGCTGGAACCAGATTACAATGTTATGATCCAGAAAGAAAAACAGTAGTGTCTGTCGTGGTACCACTTTAGTTCTTCATGTCCAAAGAAAATGATCACCAAAAAGTCAACAGAAATGTCATGGCTACAATTTCTGGGGATCAAGTAGGCATGCTGATGACTATCTTCAGAAAGACCAAAGAGTTAAGTTACAAAAATTCTCTAACTTGCAGTGCCAATTAAATGAACTGCTGAAAGAAAAATTGTATCCACTCTACTCTCAATCTATTTGTTTTCAAACCTTAAAAAGGAGGAAATGTTTGAATAATTTTGGAAGTGATAACAGCAACAGAGAAGTATTTTAATAAGAAAACATCAGAGTTTATTTTGGAAGAGTTAAAGAAACAATGTGCCAAGTGTGTTGACTTACATAATATTCTATATATAAGTCTACATGTTTCATAGCACTAGATCATCCTCTTCTTGATCATGTCTTAGAACTTAACTTTTGGAGTAAAGATTCAGTTACATTATTCTCATTCCTTAAAATTTAATAATTTCATTATACTATTTAAATACGATAATATATTGTCAGAAAAAAGATAAATTGTTATTCTTTCTCTCCACAGCATAAATCACAAGAAAAGAAAGCTGAAATTTCAATTCAGAACAAAAAAACTCATCCTGATATGCGACTTGTAGAACACCACTGATAATCTGATAGCCATAAATTTTGAAAATATTATTCAGCTGTAAGAATTCAAAGTATGAAAGTTTGTTTATATATATATATATAGTCAATTTGTGAAGCTGATTGTTTTTAAGGAATTCTGGTTGTTAAAACAAAGTGAGAGGTTACTGGACCTAGTATACGTAATTCAACCTAAGTGAGCAGGCTTCTAACCACCATCAAACTTATTTGGTCAAAATGTAATTTCTAGTTATTTCAATGAAAACAATAGAGTGGGGTGGGAAAAAAAAAAAGTAAAAAAATTTTGGATTTGAATTATTGACGAAGAAAAAAATTCAAATAACTGTATATAAAGTAGAATGTAAAACATTTCTAAGATCATGATAATATTAGGTCATCCCATAAGTTTTGTCCGAATTTTAACTTTTTGTTAAAATGAATGAAATTTAAAGAGTATTTTATAATGTCTAATGGAGCTGAACATTATTTTTTATGTTTAGTTGCATTTAAACTGATCAAATTTTATTTCAGAGAACAATAAAATTAAATTTTGTTTGATTAAAACCCTGCTAACATGGAAGTACCCAAGAATCATTTGAGGCACATAATGCTTTATGAGTTCAAGAAAGGAAACTCAGCAGCCGAAGCGGCTAGAAACATTCACTTAGTTTATGGAGAGGAATGTGTGAATGAAAGAACTTGCAGAAGATGGTTTGCAAAATTCAGAGGTGGAGATTTCACCCTTGAAGATGAAGATCAAACTGGACATCCAGTTGAGTTTGATGAAAAGCTTCTTGAAGCAGCCCTTGAAGAAAATCCTGCTTTATCAGTTGAGGAATTGGCAGTGGTTCTCAGTTCAAACCATACAACTGTTCATCATCATCTTCAACAACTTGGAAAAGTTCCAAAACTTGAAAAATGGGTGCCTCATGAATTGTCTGAAAACAACCTCAAATCCTGAGTTGACATCTGCTCTTCTCTCCATTCTTGCCAACTTGTTTCACCTTTTTTGGATAGACTTGTGACTGGCGACGAAAAATGGATCTTTTATCGAAATGTTAAGCACCGTAGACAGTGGCTTGGTAAAAGGGAAGGACACCAGCCACAGCCGAGAAGCGAACTTCATGGGCAAAAGGTTCTTCTTTCAATCTGGTGGGATTGCCAAGGAATAATCCACTTTGAATTCTTACCACCTAATGCAACAATTAATGCTCAAATATACTGTCATCAATTAGAGCGTTTGAACCAAGCTTTGAGGAAAAATAGACCTACTCTAGTGAATCAAAAACGGGTGATGTTTCATCAGGACAATGCGCGACCACACACAGCAAGAATCACATCACAAAAGATCGAAGAACTTGGTTGGAAGAAAATTCCTCATCCACCTTATTCTCCCGACCTTGCTCCTTCAGACTACCATTTGTTTCGTAGCTTACAGAATCATTTGGAAGAAACAGCTTTTCTAGCACAGGAAGAGGTTAAAACTGACATTTGTGAGTTCTTCGAATCAAAGCCAAAAGAATTTTACAGTAATGGAATTAGTAAGCTTGTTAAGAGATGGAAGGAAGTCATAGATAATCAGGGAAAATACATTGTTGATTGAATCTGTAATTAAATGTAACAATTGGTCACTTGTTTTCTTTATTCAAAATTCGGACAGAACTTATGGGATGACCTGATAGATTCTCATTTTTTATTTGGAGAAAAAGCTACCAATTGCTTATATATTTTAACAATCTACCTCCCACACAATTATGGCCGTGAAAGTCTAATTTTAAGTATTACCATAAATAATTATCTTCCCATCAAGCAACACACAAGTTACATATACAGGCTTTTTGTTAAAATAAATAATTACACCCATTTATATAAAGATGTAGTGCTTTTATTTTTTCTACTTTTAAATTATACATTCAATAATTTATCATGTGTTCTGTGATATTTTTCTTTCAGTTCACTAGATACCTCTTTTCTATTGCTGTCTTGACTGAGTGAACACAAATCCTGTGCACACTGCGTAAGTTTTAATATATCGAAATTAAAATCTGTGATTGTTTTTTAAAAAGAAAAAAGTTTATTGCTAACTGAAGAGTATATAAAATTTATCAATATAATTTCATCACAAGAAAATATTTTACACTGAAAATTATTTCCCAGCTACAGTAACCAATGTTTTAAAATGTAGAAAAAAATTAGGATTGCATAAGCAAAACAATAAAAAAAAAAAAAAAAAATAAGTAGGCCATATTTAACGATATATTAAAAATAGCAAGAAGTGCAAAGAGACTTTATTGGTATATTTTATTAGTGCAATGACACATGAGCCGTTTTAGGTAGCAGGAAAAATATTACTTTTTTTTTTGTTTCTTTCACCTACATTTAAACAGAGTAGATAAGTTCTTAGGATAAAGAGGTAAGACAAGAAAGTGACTTTATGAGATATTGTTTTTTTTTCTTCTTGTTTACTTTCTCTCAAAAAAACTTTGGGAAAAAGTTATTTATTAAAAAAAAAAAAAAAAAAGAAGCCAGAAATGTGAAGATATAAAAAACCCAAAGTTAAGTACCATGAGAACCAGTAAAAATGAAGCTGAGGGACACCCAACCTTTTTTTGGGGATGGGGGGTAACCAAAGTAGAAAACTGAAATTTAATTTGGCAGTTAAGCTTGTTGGTAGTAGTATGAGGGGGTGCTGAAAAACTGATGGCCTGAATAAAAAATATCCTTACAAATTCTGATGTTTGGTTATTGTTTAGATTTTGGGAAGTCGGTCAATCTAAGAAATCTAACAACCCCCCGCCCCGGTACTATTTTATTTAATAGAAAGTTTAACTCAATTTTAGGCCCATAGACTTGTGAAAATACAATAGATCCTACTCACAACTTGTCACCAATCTGACAAATAACCTCACTTTGTGTACACAAGGAAACAAAAAGGTGTTAATTAAAGCAACATTGATAAATGAAAACTTGAAACCCATTTCCAATATATTTGGCTGTTTATTAAGGGATTCACATAGACTAGGTGCGTGTGAGAGGGATAGGTAGATGACACTTTGAATAATTTTCTGTCATGTCTGACAGACCTATTAGACTTACACCCTCAACCAATGAGAACTGACTCTCCTAACCTTCTGTATGTATGTAACTTTCACCCCGTCACCAAACTGCCTGGCAACAACTATATTGAAACTACTCTCAATTCTGACTTTTTATATAAGCGTGCATAACTTTGAATGTCCTGTCAAGTGACACTTGTCCCCAAAAGTTTTCATTTAGTTATCTATTTTATTTCCTTTGGCTGCTTTGAAGATCCCCTCTCTCAGGCTTTACTGCTGGTCATTTAAATTTTTCACTGTTAGATAAAAAATGTTTCTAGTTTTCTAACAAGTACAATTTGTAAACATTCAACTAATAATGGTTTGCTAAATTGTAAAATAAATAAACTGTCTATTTTTTGTTCACCTTTTAAGTTTTAACAAGCAAAGGTGCCCTCTAAATATACAACTTCCTTAAAATTTTATATGTGCCATTTTCCAATGAATGGAACAAATTTAGAGGTGATAATTCAATTTCAGCATGCACTTCAAAAATAAGAGACACCCTTTTATATATATATATATATATATATATATATATATATTTTAGGATATTCCATCGAAAAATGTTGAAATTGCCACACAATTGCAGTTGTGTTTCGATGCATATCAACACATCTCAAGTGATTGTAAATTACTGGCAAGTGAACGATTTATTCAGATTTAAAAACAAAATTCAACCTCTTTTTAAGAAAAAAAAAGAAAAAAAGAGGGAGTGGTTATAAGGTTTGTGGGCTTTACTCAGATCAACCAATCGAATATGACTTATGTTAAATTTAAACGAAGGGAAGAAGCAAAAATTAAAAAATTTTTCATAAATGGGTCATAACTCGTAGATTTGAAATCAATGGCAGCAACTGACATTACCTGGAGATATATATATATATATATATATATATATATATATATATATATATATATATATATATATTGCAACAATAATACTCTAAGCAGAAAGGCACTATCCTATGTATTGTGCATATATCTTGATAAAGTACAAAGAGTACCTAATCCTGCAGGACAGTGAATAAAAAATAAATGCAAATTTTAAATTTGCTTACAGATATTTAATAAAAATTAAATATGAATTATCACACCAACTTAATAAATAAATAATAAAGGGTCTTCAATCTTATCTAAAAAATTCCATCACTAATAAGTTTTACTGTCTAAAAAATTTCTCACAGCTAAAAAACTGAATAATTTCTAAAATGTGTTTTATTTTTATTAAAAGGAAAAAGAGTAAAAGTAAAAACATATCCCTTGATTTTTCTTAAGGGATATAAGCAATTTTAGCAAATTTTACAATAAATTTTAAAAAAATATTAGTTGAAAGCTAAATAACACTGATATCCAACTTGATCATTTTATAAGGAATGAAATTCATTCAACTGTTACAAAGCACTAAAATAAAAAACAGATTAAAATCTTCATAAGAATAACAGTAAATGTTTATTTTTTGCATAGGATCGATTTTTTTCAGTTATTTATTAGATGAAATTTTACTAGATTTATTTTTAAAATATTAAAACAAATCATGTTAAAAAGTGGGAAAAAACTATAGCTTAATTACGACAGATAAAAATAGGATAAAATACTTGTTTTTTAAATTTTTTTTATATACACTTCTACTTATAGAACTTGCATCTTGTTTGGCTCTGAAAAGGAATAAATGAGAAAAAAAGATGTTCAAAATATTTTAAATGCCATAATAATTAACACAGGTAAGTTCAATTATGCCAAAGAAAAATATTAGTAAAATAAAATTAAAAACAATTTTTGATGGAAATTAAATTTTAGGTGAAAAAGCTCCTTTTTTTTTTAAAGGAAACTTCAAATAAAAATTTGTTTATTTTTTTGAAGTAAATAAAAGATGAAAATTTGTTTCAAAAACTATAAAATTTTAAGAAATACATGAATTTTGTAGAAATTGTTGTTATGATCTACAGATTTTAGTTTTACCAATAGTTTAAAATCAATAAATATTTATATCTCTTTATCATCAGTACCAGGAATGGAAAATTAAGTTTTAAACAAAAAAAATCTAAAGAATTTATTTTGGAACTGGAAATTAACTTTAAAAAAAAAAAAAAAGAATCTGATTCTGATACCCCAAAAATTCTGATATTTCCAATTCTCGATTAATCATCCCATTACTAAAGATAATACTTGAAGAGCCTGACCGAAGTGGTAATCACTTCAAAACTGAATATTTAAATCCAGAATGCATGTCATTGATAGAATCTAAATTTAAATTTCTTTGTAAAGATCACTAAACGTAGGATTTTATTTGCATTTGAGCCCACAACTTGTTTTAATGCTATTTAGTTTGTATATTTTATGTCAATTTTGAAAGCTTAACACCTTGCACAAATAATTTTTTTAATCATTTGATCCTAATGATAAGAAATCAAAAATTATTTTAAAAATATTGACAAAAGCTTGTTTCAGTAAAATATATTTTACAAAGTGAAAGAAGCTGGTGAATGCACTGTAATTAACAAAAGTTCTTTATGGAAATAAAATACTGAGAATAAATTGAAATAATAAATAGGCATTCTTCTCTCATTATATATATATATATATATATATATATATAAAAAACGAGAGAAGAATGCTGTTTTTAGTTTGTAAAATAGTAGCAACATGATTATGCTACAAGATAATTGGCAAATGTTTGTTTAAAAAAAAAAAAAAAAATTTTGACTAAAAATATTGACCCTGATGATGAACAATGTTCGAAAGCACTAGGTCATTGTATGGACAATACATATTTCGAAATTATTTTCAAATAAAAAGTCTCATTAGAGAATATGAGAAAATTCAAAAGAAAATATGCAAGACTATGTTGTCTTTAACATTCAATACTACATGTTTAAAAGAAAAGTTGCTGCCAAATTACACACACACATATATATATATATATATAATGAGAGAAGAATGCCAATTTATTATTATTTCAATTTATTCTCAGTATTATATATATATATATATATATATATATATATATATATATATATATATATATATATATATATTGCAGAGGGTTTGAAATTGAAAATTTAAGAAATTATGCTTTAGAAATGATTAATGGTCTCACTATGAAGCATTAGTCCCTGGAGAAAAATGGTAAAAATTCACGTTCATCTTTGCGCGCATGTAAATTTTAGCTGTAGATGATACATAAAAAGAGGAGAACGTGGCGACCAGCGCACATCTGTTTACTGCCGTGTTGAATGCGCTACATGTGTCGGGGACAGTAGTGTTTGAGGGGAAAATGATTACGGGCATTGTTTGCAAGGAAAGAAACAAAAAAAGTTTAAAGCACTCCGAATTACTGGTTTCTATATTGTATTCATTTCTATGCTTAGCTGGCTCGGGAGATTTTTGTGGCCTAGCATATGTGCTGATTCCTTAAGTTTTCATATTTTCCAGTGATGTTCTATTATTTCAACCTAATCCCAGAGGGAGCGGTGATCTCCCTTTTCTTTCCATATGTGGTCAGCTACTCCTGATTTTTCTATTTCCCCTTGAGTTACAGCTTTATGGTGTTCCTGCAGTCTTACCTTAAGGAGGTGGCCTGTTTCTCCTTTATATTTCTTATCTCAGCTGCATGGGATGGCATATACGCCATCCTTAATCATATTCTCCTCTATGGGAGGTCTTAGTCTGAAGGGCTATCGGTGAAGGCTGAACTACTTTTAGAGGTCATCTTGATGTTATATAGATCACAGATCTTTATTTTTTTCCAATAATCCCTTAACATAGGGTAGGCAGATCAAGGCTGTTTTATCCTCTTGCACCCTTCTATCCCAGTGTGTTGGAGATGCCGTCATACCAGGGTAGTTGTTATGTTGTAGGGTACTGCTTATACTGACCATTTCTTGTTCATATTTCTGGGTCACCACTTATGACTTTTGCTCAATAATGCTGTAAGCAGCCAATGATCCCTTTCTTTATACTGTATGAGTGGTGGGAGTTTAAGTTGAGGTACTGTCTGGTGAATGTTGGCTTGCAGCATATGGATGTCTTGAAACCATACTCTATTTGAGATATTAGTACATCCAGGAATGCTAATTATTTGTTGTTTTCTCTCTCCATTGTGAACTGTATTGATGATCTTACTGAGTTCACATGGTTCAGTAGTAGCTGGACCTCTTCCTGGCATGGCCAGAGTATAAAGGTGTCATCTATGTATCTCAGCCATAGAGTTGGCTTTAGTGATGTGGATTCTAATGCCATTTCTTTGAAGTATTCCATGTATGCTATGTTAGCCATTGCTGGTGATAATAGTGAGCCCATTGCTAAACCTTCATCTTGTCAATATTTCTGATTCCATTCTGAAGCATGTTGTTTGTGTATAGAAAGTCAGCATCTCCATCAGATTATCTATTGGTATACTGGTATGTTCTCCTTGGGATGAGTCTGAGGCTAGTATGTTCCTGACTATTGATAGGGTCTCCTCTGTGTGTACCTTGGTGAACAAACTCACCACATCCAAGCTCACCATCTGATAGGATTGGATAGGAGCATCTTTGATTATTTCCACAAAGTGGGTGGAGGTTTGGACATATGAAGGTGACTTTCTTACTAATGTGTCAATTATATCTACAAGGAAGCAACTTAGAGGGTGGCACACAGAGCCTTGGCAGCTAACAATTGCCCTGAAGAGAATACTGTCTTTATTAGCTGCCAAGGCTCTGTGTGCCACCCTCTTAGTTACTTCCTTGTGGATAAGTCCTGAAAGTTTTATTAAAATCTGATGATTATCAGATGTTTGTAATAATTTCAAAATCAATGTTTTTCACAGAGAAAGAAAGAGAAAGAGAGAGAGAAAGAGAAAGAGAGAGAGAGAGAAAGAGAAAGAGAGAGAAAGAGAGAAAGAAGAGAGAGAGAGAAGAGAGAGAAGAGAGAGAGAGAGAAGAGAGAGAAGAGAGAGAAGAGAGAGAAGAGAGAGAAGAGAGAGAAGAGAGAAGAGAGAGAAGAGAGAGAAGAGAGAAGAGAGAGAAGAGAGAGAAGAGAGAAGAGAGAGAAGAGAGAGAGAGAGAGAGAGAGAGAGAGAGAGAGAGAGAGAGAGAGAGAGAGAGAGAGAGAGAGAGAGAGAGAGAGAGAGAGAGAGAGAGAGAGAGAGAGAGAGAGAGAGAGAGAGAGAGAGAGAGAGAGAGAGAGAGAAGAGAGAGAGAGAAGAGAGAGAGAGAAGAGAGAGAGAGAGAAGAGAGAGAGAGAAGAGAGAGAAAGAAGAGAGAGAGAGAAGAGAGAGAAAGAAGAGAGAGAAAGAAGAGAGAGAAAGAAGAGAGAGAAAGAAGAGAGAGAAAGAAGAGAGAGAAAGAAGAGAGAGAAAGAAGAGAGAGAAAGAAGAGAGAGAAAGAAGAGAGAGAAAGAAGAGAGAGAAAGAAGAGAGAGAAAGAAGAGAGAGAAAGAAGAGAGAGAAAGAAGAGAGAGAAAGAAGAGAGAGAAAGAAGAGAGAGAAAGAAGAGAGAGAAAGAAGAGAGAGAAAGAAGAGAGAGAAAGAAGAGAGAGAAAGAAGAGAGAGAAAGAAGAGAGAGAAAGAAGAGAGAGAAAGAAGAGAGAGAAAGAAGAGAGAGAAAGAAGAGAGAGAAAGAAGAGAGAGAAAGAAGAGAGAGAAAGAAGAGAGAGAAAGAAAGAAGAGAAAGAAAGAAGAGAAAGAAAGAAGAGAAAGAAAGAAGAGAAAGAAAGAAGAGAAAGAAAGAAGAGAAAGAAAGAAGAGAAAGAAAGAAGAGAAAGAAAGAAGAGAAAGAAAGAAGAGAAAGAAAGAAGAGAAAGAAAGAAGAGAAAGAAAGAAGAGAAAGAAAGAAGAGAAAGAAAGAAGAGAAAGAAAGAAGAGAAAGAAAGAAGAGAAAGAAAGAAAAAGATTTTTAACCAAAATGTTCAATATTCTGCTAAAAAAAAAAAAGAAAAAAAAAAAGATATCAAAAACTCCTTTGATCTTTCCTCTTAATAACAAAAATTTTGGTGATAAAATTTTTTTATATTTTGTGCACTTATCTTGTATTTTTAATTTTTTTTTAGAGAATGATTGGCGGTACCTACCCAAACATAATGCTCTGCATTCCTTTGGATCACATTAGTTTGGCTGACTTCACTCCAGCCTCAACATCCGGTGATATTAACATAGGCACTGTCATTATCATGACAGGAGATAGATACCTTTAAAATGAAATAGTACCTATCTTCCTGTAGTTATTTCATATTATTTTTCCAGCAGAAGATATAAATACTAAAGGATCAACTTCTGTAATTTAACATTATATTTGCAATATCTGTGAATATGTTAAATATAGAAATTTGTGCATTTCCTTATTTTCTGTGCTTTTCTACATTTCGTTATCATGTAATCATTAGAGTGAATGAATCTGGCCCTTCAGATATTCCTCTGCAAGCAGACATTTCCATCATAGATACAGTTTAAGAGAAGATAATCCTTGTATAACAATACTTTGTTGTGATGGATATTATAAAGAGGTGCAGAGAGAGAAAGAGTGATTGACAAGATAATTCTACAAGGAAAAAGAAACACTTATTAATAGTGATAATGTTAGCAACAACTTCATGAAAGTAGTCAGTCCAGTTTGACAGGGAACAAGTGATAGGCTAAAGTAGGCATATTTCAAGCTGGAATAACCAGGAGCTGTGGGATGTACCTTTTATTTAACTAAACTTATGAAATGTGACAACCCATCAACTGTGTCTACAGGTAAGGAAATAAAGAGTGGGATAGAAGGGAATTTCAGTGCAGGTGTGGAGGGTATTTAGCACTGTTTTACTCTTTCCATTTAGTGTTGAAAATTTTTTTTGATCATACCTCACTCATCATCGCTATTTTCTCTTTGCTCTAAAAAGCAGAGAGAGAAAGTAGACTTTTGTGCTTTAAAAATTCCACAAGTGGACACGGTGGTTGATACCAAAAGGAAATAAAGAGATTGAAAAGTACAGTGTAACCCGGATATAAGAAATCCGGATATAAGAGAGATTTTCTCTGGTCCTAAATTAGAGCCATACTTACCTAAACAAAATAGACCAAACTCGGATATAAGAGAAACCCGGATATAAGAGACTTCTCCGGTCCCGACAACTCTCTTATATCCAGGTTACACTGTAGTAACAAAGAGTTGGCGGAATTAATCATTGATTGCAGAAAATGTTTTGTTCTAGCAATATTGCAGTAACTTTGTTATTGTTTGTAAAAGGTTTGAGAAGAGCAAGAGATAGGAATAACATATATGGTAGCCAAGCAATGGCTTCAATGTAGATGCCTCCACTTTTTCACTGAAAAAACAACGTAGTAAGATGCAAAAAGCCCCAGGCTTCATAAAATCAAAGTTTTATCGTCAAAATCTTTGTTATTATTAAGAGGAAAGACTAAAATATTTTTATTATTTTATTAATTTTTTTAATCCTTTCTAGCATGTTAAAATTTTTGTTAATTTTTTTTTTGTTGTTTTTTTCTTTTTTTGCTTAAGTGGTCGACATAATATTTACAATTATTGTTTTTTTTTTATTTGGAAATTCATGCAAAAATCAAATTGTTGGATTTTAATGAAACTTTCAGGAATTATTCACAAATGAAATAAATTATTTTTGAAAGTTTTTTTTTTTTTAAATCTTTGTAAATTTTTTTTTTTTTATCTATGTTACTTGATTTATGAAATTTTGAGAAATTATATTTTCATCAGAAAAATTGGTTTTATTAATTAAAAGCAGGACTCCTTGGAGAATGTAAATCAACATTGTGATTTTTTTTTTCTAACTACTACACACTTCCTTAAAATCTGCTCCAAAGCATAAAATAATAAAAAAAATGCAATAAATCTATGACATTATTTAATAATTTGAAAAGCTTTTAATTGCTTTTATAAATAAGATTTATTAAGGACATTATTGTCTTAAGAAAAAAATTTTTTTTAATGAATAATGAATTTTTACAAGAATTCTTTCAAATGTTAATTATAATAATTTATAAATCTTAAAATTTAGCATTACTTTCATCTGTTTAGGTAATATTGCTATTAAGTGAAAACTATATTTACTAAATTTCTTAAATTCTATTTTAACAGATAAAGTCTCCATAGAACAATAATAAACCAATCAAGACCTTATCAGTGATTGTTAAGTGATTGACAAGTGATAAAAAGAACATAAATCACTGCTAGTTTGTTTTAAAAATCCATTTCTGCTATTTTCAGCTTAAACTAAATATTCTTATTTATTATACTTTAAATCAGCTAATATTCCTCAATTAAAGTTCCAGAAAAGAATGAACTTTTGTTTACAAATGTGTCAAAATTGGCAGATTTTAATGATTTTACTGAAAACAACCAAAAAGTTGAAATTCCAATCAATATAATTTCTATTTGAAATACACTAGAGTATTTTGCTTACTGAAAATAATTTAAATTTAATCATTTATTTAGCTTTCAATTAAAGTTAAAAAAGCTTCAAGAATACTTTTTCATTTTTTAAACCTTAGGTATCAAAAATTAGAGGAGGTACCTACTTTAATGTTTAGAGCATTAGAATCAATACAAGTTTTAAAGTTCAATTCTCACTAGCAAGATAAGTAAAATAAATTAACCACTATATATATATATCCACAGAAACTGTTTTGCTGTATCACAGCTCACCAGTGTGGTAAGACAACTGATTGCTTCAAGCTGGGATCGAAACCCAGCTAATTTGGCAACATTCAGAGATTTTCCACCCTAAGCCATCAGCACAAGTTTGAAAGAAAGGCAAATTTTTACGTACTCACTCTATGAATAAACATGCCAATGACTGACAGTGCTCAATTCAGGGAAAGGGAATATATATTATATATATATATATATATATATATATATATATATATATATATATATATATTTGAATAGATGCCCTGCTTTTATTATTAAACAATATATTTAATTACATCTACTGGCCTTAATATTCGAGGAATCGTGTTAAAAATTTATGGACCCTCCAGCAGGATTCGAACCTGCGTCCCCTGGGAGGGGCGAACAGTAATTAGATCTGACATGCCTTGACCACCCAGCCACATAGGACCTCCTGATCAAACAAAAGCCTGAATAATGCTTTTGAACACACATCTTTCCTGATTCTTGAAATATACATATCTGCTCTGTTTCATATCCTAATGTATACAAAGACATTTTTTTAGGAAATGAATTAAATCTGACATTTTTAATTTATTGGTTTAAACATTATTTTTAATAGATGCTCATATTTGAGTAGATATTGTTTTTATTATATATATATATATATATATATATATATATATATATGAGAGCGTGTTTATAACAGTCTTCAGACATCCATTGTCTTTATGTGCCAATTTTCTATCTCTGATGTTGCCATCATTTTTTGTGCTACCAGTTAACTGTGTGTGTGTGTGTGTGTGCATACATGTGCAAGTAATCTTCTGGCACATTTTAACACCTATATGAATCCTGTTTGGTGTATCAGCCACAATACACTAACATAATTCATAAAGCTATTCACAAGAGATGTATTTGGAATTGTCAGTTTTCATAGGCAACAAATGAAATAAAAAAAAAAAAAAAAATAAACAATTATTATAACTTGTGGCAAATCACTGTCATAAAATATGAAAGAATAGATCACAATGATAAAAAAGATTAGTGAGATACACTTTCAGGAATTTAAAATTATGGAAGACAATTTGACATAATTACTACAGGCACAAATCTATACTAAAAAAACAGATCACAGCACAAATTTTAATATTGTGACCAATGAATAATTCGAGCAATCAAATAATCAACAAACATTCAATTTAGATGCTTTCTTGAATCATCCAGTCGATATATAAATCTACAATACCAACCAAAATACTTCAGTAACTGAAATATGTTAGAAGTGATAACATTTAAAAATCTAATTTAAAAATAGCAGGAAAAAATAGTGAAAAAATTCTTGTTTTCTACAAGGATTTTCTAGTCTAGTCCACTTCTTTCAAAAACACAAGAAATGTTCAGGAAACCATGTCATTTGAATGCAAATCCTTGAATGAATATCAACCAACAATAATTTCATTCACAGTTTATTATTTTTCTCCCTCTATGACCCTACATATGAATAAATGTTTCCTTTACACAAACAAATCAGGCCAAACAGACAATATAAAGGTCATCAAATAAGGAATGTAGTACGAACAATATAATTAAGACTATCTACTTCTATGGATTGAATGAAGAGCTCAGTTTAAGAAACTGAATATAACAAACACCTGAAGGAAGTTGAAATGGTGTCACTTTAACAACCAAGATGAAGACACTCAACCAAATAAATTAATGTATGATAATGGTCATTATTTCACAAATTGAGTAGTGAATATATATATATATATATATATATATATATATATATATATATATATATATATATATATATATATATAGAGAGAGAGAGAGAGAGAGAGAGAGAGAGAGAAAACAACTGAATGATTTTTGTGAAAGTATTTATTTATATTTTTATATATATATATATTTGATATTTCAGATTGCCCTGATCTTTCGTCAGAAATTAATTAAATAACTGTATTCAGAAGTTTGTTTTCACGTAGCTGAACACTTTAATCAATCAAGATACTCATTAGACAATTGTAAATGTTTATTGATAGATTCCGATTTTAGTTCCACATACACACGCAGAAAAAAAAAAGAGAAATACTGGATTTTAAAATTAGACACATAAACTAGGGTTAAAGAAAGACTTGGGAATTTTAAATCTGTATAAATATTTCAATAGTTAAAAAATTTCTTTAGATATAGTTAAAAAAAACCCTTTTTAAACAACATCTAAAATATTATCGTTAGATTTACGTTAGAAGTATTCAAACACAGTTGCATTCCACATCACGTGACGTCCGCGTCTCGCGACGGACGCTACTTGAAAACAAACTTCTGAATACAGTTAATTAATTTCTGACGAAAGATCGGGGTGATCTGAAATATCAAATATATATATATATATATATATATATATATATATATATATATAAATAAATACTTTCACAAAAAAAAACATTCAATTTTTTTCTTTTAATTTGGAACTTTTCAGTTGTTTTCTCCATATTATATACATATCAAGAAAGTATACGTGGCTTCTCATTATGCTATATATATATATATATATATATATATATATATATATATATATGTATGTATGTATGTATGTTGAAATCAAATATGAATTGGTTTCTGACAGAATGATAAGATAAAGAAGAACAAAGACGTAGACCTATTTGTTCTTTATTACATATACATTTATTTATATGTGTGTGTGGGTGTGCAACTACCTAGAGATTGAAAAGCATCATATTGTTACTCTCACACAGAAACAAAAACATCTTTTTAATACCATAATTCCCCATGTATAATACGCATTTTTTCTAAAAATAATAAGCAAAATCGTGGGTGCATATTATGCACAGTTACAAAAAAAATCTTTAAAAAATTGACGTAAAATAAAATAAGAATTATCATTAAACTAAATTAGAATAATATTATTCTATGTTTAAAACTATTTTAAAAAAAAAATAAGAGTAGGAAATGCTGGCTGTAATGAAATTGGAAAGGTACAATTTATAGGGTTTGATTACCAAACAAAGGGTGCGTATTATACGTGAATAGAAGCATTTTCCCCACATTTTCAGCACAATTTTAGGATGAAGGTATATTATACATGGGCAATTACAGTATATAGCCTCATAGCTATGAAATATCAAGAAACATTGAAAAAGTCTTATCAAACAATATTTACAAGGTGATCATAGACTTGTCCCAAGTTCAATACTTACTGGAACCCCCCCCCATTGTTGCTCTCTAGATTAAGCTTAATGAAAAACTACAATTGGAAATTTGCTTTTAATTAAATCTTATTAATGAAGACCTTTTCTACTTGGAGATGGGCTTTTGTTAGTTTGCGTTCCACTTGTGAGAGAATCAATTTCACTGTTTTTCTCGTCAATTCTTTGATATTCACTTCATATGCAACAATAAATCTCCTCTTCTTTCCTCTTCTTGATCTCTCGTGCTCTTATCCATTCACTCACTGCATAAAATCCACACTCGGCTGTGCAACAATCATAGAACAATAAAACCTAAAGGGGGATCATCAATTGTGCAAAGAGTTTTCTCACTTTTTTTTAATGCAAGTTGTGCAGAAATATAAGCATTTGTTCGGGTATTGAACTCACACTCTTTGGGTCCTGTCACTGGATCTAACCAATGCCTTTATCCACTGTGCCACGTGTCCTTGAGGACATCTGTGTATGAATTTCTGGGTATTATAAACCTAATGTCTTCAGCAACCATTTTTACTAGTGCTCATATTGCAATTTTTGCTGTTATAATTTCATGTTTTTACCAGAGCTCATATTGCAACTTTGTTGTTATTATCGCTTTTCTCTGGCACTCCCTATTACTGGTTCCCATATTGTATTCATTTCTATGCTTGGTCGGCTGAAGACATTAGGTTTATAATACCCAGAAATTCATACACAGATGTCCTCAAGGACACATGGCACAGTGGATAAAGGTGTTGGTTAGATCCAGTGACAGGACCCAAAGAGTTTGAGTTCAATAGGTTAAGGCAGTGGAGAACTTTCAGAGGGAAAAATTAACAGGAGATAACTGACAACTGACATCCATTAAACATTGCACGTGGAACTAGAACAGTCTACCCAGTGAGCGAAATAAAGGGTTCAGTTCGACA
Organism: Acanthosepion esculentum; assembly: GCA_964036315.1. NCBI lineage: Eukaryota > Metazoa > Mollusca > Cephalopoda > Sepiida > Sepiidae > Acanthosepion > Acanthosepion esculentum. The sequence continues at coordinate 88,743,867 of OZ038507.1, forward strand.
TTCCAATCACCTGAAGAAGGCCGGAGCGTACAACAGCTGAAACGTTGTAATATATATGGTGACAAAGATGAGGACAATAGTCCAAATAATGTAAATAATGTACATAATACCCCATCTCGTAAATATAGACAGATATGTAACATACCCATGCCTATCTCAGAAAAATTAAAGGAAATTGAAAGGTGAACGACACATATTCAGAAAACATCTTTGCTCATTGAATATTCAGGCAGATTTAGGAAAGGGTTCTTGTGGGAAATCAATTTAAAAAATACTAATATGAGGATTTAGTATTGCTTGTACAAATATTGGAGGTTTTTAATAAAACAATTTACATACAAGTGTTTAAATGTAAATCATCATAAGGTGAATGGAAAAATCAATACGACTTTTCATTACTAATTATACCAGAATTATATTTTTGTATGGAGAGGAAAAAATAGCAAGCATTCTTTTAATACAATGCAGAATACTATCCAACTCTTGTTCTTACTCCCAAAACAGAAGTATGTAATTACACTTATCTCTATTCTTTCAATCTCCTTTTCATAGATTATGAAATGTATAAAAGGAGCAATGATATATTAATATATGTATGGGTAGAATAACTTAGTATTTATCAGTTTCTTAACAGAATATCAAAAAACTTCATAATATTAAAATGACAACTTTGTAGAATTCTATTTCTGAAAGTGATATAAAATTTAGAAAGAGGAAGAAGAAAAGATCTGGACACTGAAAGAATTAAAGAGGTGACACCACAATCAACAACGTGTTAAATAAACTGATAAAAATTAAAGTTACAAAGCAGTGCTTTATGCTTGATGATTAAATATTGCAACAGCTTCCAATATCATCTAATTTTTTATACTTGGCAAATTTCTTCAAGTGTTTTTTTTTCCAGTTGATCCATAAAAATGCACAAGATGATAATTATATTTGTACAGAGTGAATCCCCTAAAGGTATCTGTCAGCAGTGATTGATTTTGTTTAGTGGCTTTGCATATAGGTTTTAATGAGTAGAATATTGACTCATATGGGAAACATATTCAAATGACTAATCTATCGTTATTAACATTTTCTAATTCTCACATTTATAAAATGAATAGAAATTCAGCCTGAAAGCGTGTTAAGATGTTAGTAAGAACATATCGAGACTCAGTTTTGTTAGACAAACATCTTTACATCTGATGGAAAATAAAATAGGAACACCCTGGACGGTGATGCGGATTCTAATATGTACACGCTAGGAGAGTAGTAGATATTCTGATAAAATCTTTCAAACTTTTTGTCCAACTTGTGATGTAATAACACTCACGACACCATCAATGAATCATGACATGATATGGTTCAGTATAGTGAATGAGCCTAGTCCAAGCCTGTGTCATGCCATAGACATGTACAAGTGTTCCTTTTGTTCAATTAAAGCTATTTCAAAGGGATTGGATTATATGGTTTTAATGTTGACAACAGTGGTCAAATGAACATTCATAGGATCTGGATGGCAATGTAATACAGACATTTGCCAAGATCAACAGACTAAGAGAAGCAGTGGCAGGGTTAGGGTTATCTGCAGCAAAGTCCTGGTGTAATTGTAACCCCATTTGTGTTAACATGGACTGTTGAGAATCATTTACTTAAGAGGACGACATTGCCACAATTTGGAAAAGGAAAGTAAGTGAACTTTTGACATTTTTGAGATTAAGTTATTATTGACAGGAGAGAAGTAAGTGCTCATTATGTACACATAATTTTCCTGTCAGAAATCAGCTGCAAGAAAAACATATCTGCTGCAAATCATTGATAGTTACATAATGGGAACATTTCAAATGTAAAATCTCAATTTGTAAAAAAATAAAAAATAAAAAAATACACTTTTCTGAAAAAAGGGAAGTAAAGGCAAACATATCTAGCTAGACTTCTATATCTCCAGTAGTGTTATGAAATATGAAAGGAATCAATCACTAAGGAGATTGAATAGCAACCTGTAGTATTCAGTGATGAAAATCAATTTTTACCTTCATGCAAGTGATAGTCATTCATGTGTGTGACAGTGTTGGGAAGTGATATCTTCCAGATTATATTTGCCCATGGCACACAGGTCCAACAGTTGGCATTATGGTGTGGGGTTTTACAAGTTAAAACTCTTTCTCACCTTTGGTAATCATCAGGAGAATGTTAAATAGTACTGTGTACATCCAGAACACTGTTCAATCCATCTTGCTGCTATTCTTACACTGTTCCTGCAGAATAATGCCCACCCCCAATGTGCCCATGCTACTCGACCTGTTATGAAAGATATTCAATAATTTTCTTAGCCATTATAATAGCCTGACCTGTTCCATGATGAACATGTATCTCACAAAGAAATTGTTTCATTAACCCGACTAATGTTGCTGTACCGTGTCAAAGGTGCAATGTAATTATAGAATAATGCATTACAGATTGGTATTTGTGATCTATATGATTGCATACATCTGAATGTTTGCCCACTTTCTTAACCCTGAAACAAATCCCACATGTTAATATAGAGTCTGAGTATTGGCTTTTGAAACTGGTTCACAACACTCTGCATATTAGATCATTTACTATAATTTAGCTATATTTCTGAAAATTAAACAGACATGTAAACTAAAGTATACATTCAGGATGTTACAATTTTATATTCCATCAGTCTTCATATTGGGAGTTAAATTTCTATCACTTCATGAGATCATTAGCTGTACAAAAGAATAAAGGAGTAAATTGATTCTCTTGTAGCTAGATTATCACTCAAAAGACTGTAGCTAAATACCAATTTCTGCCATGAACCAGGGCATCCAAATTAGTGAAGTAAATTAGAGCACAAGAGAGAACTCAAATTAGAAGGTAATGCTTCATTTCTGTCAAAGGCTACCAAATTACAATACTTGACATGAGATGCAAAAATGCAAAAAATATTGAGCAAGGAAAATAAAAGTTCAAAGAAGAAAGAGGCGGCGCATATCTAATTTTTAAAATTTTTTTTACAGACCAGACAAAGTTCTATTTATGGTGGTCTGATCAGTGAAGTCTGAATATTGCAGGTATTTAATAAAATAAAACAAACTTCTAATAAGTAGTAATGTAATTTATTATCTAATAAGAAATAGTAATTATGAGAAATGTTGCCCCAGAATAAGGCACAAACACAGCTTGCACTACACCACATGAGAAGTCAAGAAATATTCCAAGAAAATGAATATCTGTATGTTTAAAATAAGCTCAACAAAATCAAAGAAATTACAAAAAACTATATATATATATATATTATATATTATATATATATTATATATATATATTATATATATATATATATTATATATATATATTATATTATATTATATATATATATATATATTATATTATATATATTATATATATATATATATATATATATATATATATATATATAATATATATATATATATATATATATATATATATATATATATATATATATATATATATATATATTTCTATTATGCAAGATTATAATAAAAACATTTTACATCGCTACACAAAAGCTTTCATGTTTCAATACTATGATTGCACTTCCTCAGGTGATGGTTGGTAACTGGTGATAAAAATGATTTTTTAGGGAAATTTAAAAACAAAACTTTACCTCTTTTCTGAAAGTTAAAGGATGGGCATAAGGTCAGTATTAAAAATATACTTGTGGGTATGTTTTGATTGACCAATTGAAATTTAGATCTACACTAAATAATAAAAATAATGTCAGAGGGTGGAGGTGGGTGAGTTATTTTTTCATGTCACTAAACCGGTGCTTAGGCATGTCATCAATGACAATTGTGAATATGACAGCAACAAATGTATCATGGATGTAGCCAAATATGATGTTCTATTTTTTGAAGTGGTGTGGGAGGTTAATCAAATGTAAAATTATCAGAAACAAATTTTTTTTATATATTCAGGAAGCTTCTTAAAGGAGCCTGTAGATAATAAAAATGAAAATTTGGAATATCTATATACAATGCTAATAATACTGAATAGATAGCAAAACATAGCAATATTAAAGTTGTATAAACCAAATAAAGTAATTATCCATAGAGGGTGGACTATTATATACTAATAAAATGATGGCGATAAAATTGTAATACGTAATTGTTATTTATAAAGAAATTTTTAACTATATTTTAAGGTAAAAGACAATGTGTCGGCATCTCACCGCTAATTCACTTTTTTGGTTTAACAGTTTTTTGTTAGCTTACTTGATTATATAAATTTTTTCCTGTAAACACAGGAAACATGGATCATGTAAAGATTTATAAGTTCTATTTTTTTTTTTTTTTTTTTTTTAAAAATATTTTCCATTTTACTGTAGGGGTTTTGTAGACTTCTTTTAGGTACCAATATATTTAGCAAGGGACATCCTATTTCTGTATGTGTTATTGTTGAAAAATGATACATGTTGATATCACCTTGCTTTGAAGGAATTCTTGGTACTGCCGATATAAAATTTTTTAACTGTTGGATTTTCTATAGTAGAAATCATACTTAGGTAAACAAGGGAATCAGTTTGACACCTATTTAGCAATGGATGCTCATTAGGATTTCTATAATTCCACATGTTGGTATCATTAGTGTTTGGAATGGAATTTTTACTTAGGTTTTTGTATTGATTTAAAATTTTATGTTTTTTAATAATGATTTCAAGATTATCTGTACAGCTATAGCTTAAGTGTATTTCTATTAAAAATCTTACTAAGTGGATTATTTCTGAGGAAGTGTTTTTCAATTAAGAAACGTCTGACCTAACTTAGTACTAACCATTTGGTTAAATGGGGTGTGTATACCAAATAAGTTTACTGTTTCTATTTTTATTCTTGCGATTGCTGTTATGTATAATATATTTGATGTCAGGGCACTTTTTGCCATTATTTTTTTAAGGTGGTATTATAAAATTTACTATGTTTGTAAAAGACGTAAATGCTATGAACTGTGGATTTTTACTCCATTTGTTCTTTCTCTTATTTGTGTGTATAATCTTTGCAATGTATATGGAATAGGAGTAATAATAGGAGTAGGAGTAATAATAGTAGCAGCAGTAGTAGTAATAGTATTCATGAAAAAATTAAACTTAGGATTCATCAGTACTTCTGGATCATTTTCTTTTAAAATTTGAACATTTTGATTTGGAATCATCTATAATAATGTGTATTGTATTCTGGGGTTAGCAGGGCAGCTGTTTGTGTTAAACAAGAATGTTTAGGCGTTACTCGAGAACAGTTAGGTATCTCAATCATCAGAGTATTAGACAATGCAGAACATTTTTTTTGTTTCATTAATGTTCTTAAGTTAACCCAAAATTTCACAGGAAAAAAAAAAAATCAAATTTGGAACAAACTATGATATAAAAATGATCCAAAGTGTTATAGCATTCAACATTCTTAAAAATAAGATGTTACATTTTGGAAGAGAAAGGGTGAAAATTTGCTATTTTATATTTATATCTTTATGCTGAAATAATTTTTACTCTTGTACTTTTGTCTGCATTATCATTTAATAATTTTGATTTTATTGAAATTTTATGAAGCCTTTTAAGTGGTAACATTCAGACATTGGCATCAACATTTTCTGTAAAGCATAGCATAAATTTATAAACTTGACTTAAAATGAATAAAATTCTAAGTTTCTCCTCTCCAAAATAACACACCAAACAGAAGATCTTAGCATTAAACCAGAAGGCATTCCTACCTTGTTGATGAATTCTAAGAAAAATTAAACAAGTTTTGCAGAAAATGCTTTTTCATTTTTAAACCGACAAAGAAAAAATATCAGAAAAAGTACAGTTCAATAACATTATTCCCATTACATTTCCACTATAGCTGACATTGATGTGACTAGATTTTCATTTTCATTTTCATTTTCATTAAAAAAAAAAAGAAAAAGAAAAAAAAGACCCAGTACAAATCAATTAGTAATTATCATTAAGAGTGATGATACTGTTTAAACTCACAATGTAACTAAATATACAAAATGAAAATGAAAATCTATGAAAACAATTTTTAAAAATGCAGCCCATGATAGAAATTGTTCCATCAAGTGGAACAGGCAAGTGCAAAAAGAAGTGATATGAAGAACAATTAATTTGTCAGGTGAGATCAGATTTTAGTCAACAGAACTTCTCCACTGCCTATACAATGGTACAATGTGCTGATTATTCTTCATCTCTATTAGTTATTTATATTTTCCTCCCTGCCATCACAGACAACCATTTTCTTAACCAATAACTGCACCATCAGCTGACAGACACTGCAGTGCAGACGGTAAATGGTAATTATCTTACTCATCATTAGCTGTTGACAAAAACCTCACCACTTCAGATATATACAAAGCCACCCCCTACATGCTCGTCATCCTTGAGCAAAGTTAGCATTTTCTTTACACATCTGCAATACTGTATATGCTTGAAAAGAAACACAGACAACCTCTAAAAACTCTTGCATATGTATGCACACTTGACACATGCACTTGTGCAAATAGATTAACAGTTTATTTTTTACTTAATATTTTTTCTCTTTGCTCTTCATGGATCATGACATAGAAGGCATTTACAGGAAATATCTCTTTTTGATCAATTTTTATTTATTTATTTTTGAGACGAGCTAATCTGATACTCAAATCTTCAAAAGTGAGTGTTTCACCATTACTTTGTCATCAAAAGCATTTGGAACACCATTTTTTCCTGTCTCTTTCCCTGTTTATTTATGAAAGAAAAATATATTGAGGTAATAATCATGATTAATATTATATATATATATATATATATATAAACTAAAGAATGCATACATTCATCCTTATTGTATATATGGATGAAAGGTCACCAAACCCAAGAAAGACTTCATTATGTTGATGATGCTTCATTTGACGTTAGATATTTCATTTGCATATAAGTAAGGTTATACTCAGCCAAGCAAAAAGATTGGCAAACATTTCTTAAAAAAAAGAAAAAAAATGAAAACAGATTTGTCAAGCTTTTATTGGGGAAGAAAAATAAAAAGGACTTGATAGCTGAAGATAATTTAACTTTTGTTTGGCTGAGGACAATAATCTAGAAATGTTTTACAGTTTTTGTGATGTCAGTAGTGCTTGATTCCATGAATGACACTGAAAGACACGTACCATGGTTCAAATATCCAAAAGTCTCTTCTTTTTTTTAGTCTCAATCAGATAGAAATACCGGAAACAAGTAGTGATTGTCCAATCCACATGCAAGAACAATTCATTATAGCCTTTCTCATATTAAAATATTGGAAGATTAGAAGAAAAAGATATTTTGAAGAAATATGATACTGGCATCTTCTGTTGTTCCATTTGGTATGATTAAAAAAAAAAAAGAAAAAAAAAGAAAGAGCTATACTATTTACATTGTTCGGACTATCATCCTCATCTTTAGAATGTCGAACTGAACCCTTTATTTCGCTCGATGGGGTAGATTGTTCTAGTTCCACGTGCCATGTCTAATGGATGTCAGTTATCAGTTATCGCCTGTTAATTCTCCTCTCCAAGTTCTCCAACCACCTGAAGAAGGCTGGAGCATACAACGGCGGAAACATTGTGATAAACATGGCAATAAAGATGATAGTCTGAACAATGTAAATAGTGTACATAATACCTCATCTCAGAAATATAGACAGATACCAAAAAGAGTTATTTTCAAAGCATTTACCTCAGCCTGTGACTCATACATTTAAGAGAAAGTTAGCAAGGATTCTGAACATCAAATTAAAAATTTTTTTTTTTTAACTGTTTTTCACTCAATACAAATCCCAAGGACCACTGAAGATAGAGGGTTACTGAATAAGGTTTTTATAAATGGTATAAAAGGAGTAATTAAGAAATATATATTATGGAGATATGTAGGATAGATAATGGTTGACCTGAGAAGCATTCTCTTGGGAGTGTTTCACCAAATAACTGTTCTGAGGAAGAAGCTGTCTGAGTGGAACTTCCTCCTTACCAATGGAATACAAAAGGAATGAGGATGAGTTGACCCTGTGTATGTGGCATGGAAAGGCATACAGCTGACACTTTCCATGTAGCTCTGGGTTAAAGTTCCTAAGAACGAATGCAGGAATTTTATCCAGACCAGTAGCCTTTATAGAGACTAAGTTTTTGATAAGTCTGCAGACACTGAGCTGAGACAAATATCACCAAGCTTGTACTGTGAGATGAAGGAAGAGTTTGGTCGGCAGTTGACCCTTGTCATCTAATATGGAATTAGAGGCAAAGTTCATTGTGAAGAATTTAGCCTTATTTGATGAGAACTATAGGACCATTTATAATAAAAAGCACCAACTGTTTGCCACTATTGAGAATAGTGTTTGGGATTTTCCAGAACTTGTGGGAACCAAATTTTTTCTTTTCATCTTTGGCTTAGATTACTTGTACATAGTTACTTTTGCATTTTCCAGGACTCTCTTGTGCTAATTTCCATGCAGTTCTGAATGAGGCAAGAGTTCTGCTATAGGCCATTTCCTCTGATAGCAATGATAATAGTGGTTATGGGAAGCAATGGCTGTAGCATATTCAGGTGTGAACCAAATCTGGGTATTCAGCCTTTGTTGGTGCATTTTGTGGGGCATAAAACTTCCATGCTAGAAAGAATTCATTTCAAAATGAGAGAGACTGATCTGGAAGGACATTTTTTTAAATTTTTTATAGAAAGCTGGAGATCTAAATCTATCCCAATTGGCTTTGGTGTATTGGCAGATTATCCTATGAAATAGTACATTGGAGGATGTCTTTGATCTGGCATCAATTTAAAAAAAAAATTTTTTTTACAGAGATTAGTGAGCAGTCTGAATTGCCCAAGGGAGTTAATACTTCAGCGGAGCATTGATCAGGACAAGGTGTGGAAGAGATCTAAAAGATTAGCATGATGCCCAGCTATATCATGAACATGAGCAGGTTTTTATCCAGGATCTGGTTCAGTTTGTAAGCGATGGAGAAAACATGACAATATTTACCTTCTTTATCAGTTATGTTTGAGTGGAATAACCACTGCTTGTGGTGAATACTGAAATCATCACAAATATGAAAGTTGGTTGAGGGATGATCAAAGATATCAATTTTCTCAGTTATTCTGCCGAATATTGCTATGCCATCATCCTGAGGACAATAGTTAAACGACATGTTATGAATGAGGGCCATGTGAAAGTACACAAATAGGAAATCAGGTTGTTTGTTTTGGGGTTCACTGCCACAGGGGAATACATCCTTGATATAGGTCTGAAGCACTTAGCTATAGGGAGTTAAAGAAACTTCTTTTGAGAGTAAAGGTGAGTAGCCTGAGATTTTAAATTCTTGAACTGGTATAGAATGGCTGAGTTTTGTTTCTGATATGATTCAACTTCTGGATATTTGGAATGTCACAGAGTAAGAGATGGAGAAATTGGGGTCTACTTTTTATATGGATGGTCTAGATTTGATTGTACTGTGTGTATTATCTTTTGGTCATATTTTGGTATGGGGAGGCGAAGAACTGAGGTAGCAACACATCATGTAGTATATGCAAAAACTTACTTAGATTAATTACCAGAAAGCATAGTTGTAACTGTACATTTCATTATGGAATTAAGAGGCCTCACCAGAAATCACTGAACAGTCATGAAATGGGAATACAGTAGCCCTTGATCTTATGCAAGTGCTAATAGAGTAACTGTTAAGGAGGTTATACTAAGATTCAGATCCCTGACTATCATGTGGATAATGCCAACCCAGAAAATCAATCATCTACAGCACCTTTGCAAAAAGCCAAACAATCCAGGAGAGAAAAGAAACTGCAGACATACCACATGAAATGAAACCAAGATGTTTGCCCAGCAGAACTAGAGTCAGAAACATCATGCCAAAACGAGGAACCAAAGGCACCAAGACAAATTCTCACTCAATAGAGAGGGACTAAATGACCGACTAGGAAAAGTGGGATTACCAAGGCTACTCAGGAATGAGCTGATATTTAACTGCATATAAAAATGTGAACATTTTATGTGAAAATTCTGTATTTGGTTTGTTTAGAATTATGTTCCTTTCCATTCAAAGAACTGTATTCACTAACAACTAAGAATATACCAGAATGCATTTTCTTAAGTACATAAACAAACCTAAATAAAGTCCATGTTAAAAGTAGATGTAAAAAATTAAATAAATAAATTTATTTAAAAAAATGAATATATACAATATCATCAAACAACTTCACTTTTAACTCATAAAATTAGAAAGTCTCTCGGTTTAACTTAGAAGCATCTTGAGTGTGTACACACACCCCTATATATATTACATACATACAAAAGAGTGACAGAGAGACAAACAGACATAGCTACAGTGGCACACATGACAGTTACTTGCTTTGAAGTATGATGCTAATCCTCTTAGGGGAATTAAGACTTGCCTGTGTATAAGATTATATTAAAAGAGAATTGCATAGAATCATTTTTAATCTTTCTTCTTAAGTAGGTATTTATCTGTACACCCACTCAAAGAGAATATGGCACAAGGTTGGGTTGAAAGTGGGAGTTCCACACATACATGAGAGTAAATACAAAAAGTGCACTGTTCCTTTGACATTTCACTATTAGGATACCTCAGGTGCCAGGGATTAAACTTAGTCCTTCTCCATTTAATAAAGTGAGAGAGGTGTTGCTTGAGATGATAGCCTCCTGAAGCTGAACATATAAGTCTTATAACCCTCATTGGGGCTCTGTCTGGGTCAGATGAAAGATACCAGAAGTGACAAGTGGAGATCATTGCAAGAGGAACAGAGTGCAAAGAAATTCATATTCACTTTCCAAGAGTTTTCAGTTAGCTGCACTTGAATACACTGTGTGGTGACATGCTTACATATACTTGCTAACAGAAAGCATAATATATTGCTAAAAAAGAAAAAAAGGAAAAAAAAAGAAAAAAAGGAAAAAAAAGGAAAAAAGGAAAAAAAGAAAAAAAAAGGAAAAAAAGAAAAAAAAGGAAAAAAAGAAAAAAAAGGAAAAAAGGAAAAGAAAAAAAAGAAAAAAAAAGAAAAAAAAAGAAAAAAGAGAAAAAAAGAGAAAAAGGAAAAAGAAAAAAGAGAAAAAGGAAAAAGAAAAAAGAGAAAAAGGAAAAAGAAAAAAGAGAAAAAGGAAAAAGAAAAAAGAAAAAAAAGAAAAAAAAGAAAAAATAAAGAAAAAAGAGAAAAAAGAAAAAAAAGAAAGAAAGAAAAAAAAGAAAAAGAAAAAAGAAAAAAAAGAGAAAAAAGAAAAAAAGAAAAAAAAAGAAAAAGGAAAAAAGAAAGAAAGAAAAAAAAAAGAAAAAGAAAAAAAAAAGAAAAAGAAAAACACAACATACTCCACTACATACATCCACACATGCACACAAAATAACTGATGCACGCATCTCACAGAAGACATCTTAAGACTGGCATGGATATATGCACATACACGCATTTGTCTGCATTAAAGATAGCTGACTCAGCAGTTGCACTTTTTTTTTTTTTTTATGAATGCTATACATCATGCAACTCTAGAATTACAGCTGAAAGGCAATGAGTTGAATTCAGAAATGAGAAAAATTAAGAGGGATTTCAAGTTCTTGGAGTAAGACTTAAAATGGCAGAGTAAAACAAAGAGAGAAGAGGAAGGAAATTTAAGACAATGTAAAAGGAGAAGGTAGTGGCTGATAATAAAATAGAGTGAATCATATGGCAATCATTTCAGATTGGAAATAAATTATCCATAAAACATGAAATGCTTGTCTTTTGCTTGATTTCATTCTTTGAAGGGCGAGCAGAAGACTGTCTACTTTTTGTTTCAGATCAAAAACAAATGATTAATTATAACAAGTAGATCTGAAACAGATTCATTTATGGGAAGATGTCTGTTTATCATATACAAAGAATTCAAACTTTTGCCTTATTTTCTTAATGAGTTGGCACAGGAAATTAACTTTCTTAATGCTGACAGATTATTTAAACCTTGGTTATTATTTTTATCCTCTGCAGTCATATTTTTAGACTACTGTTTACAATTGTAACAAAAATGATCATCTTTAATTAAAATCTATGACTTATCATTATAGCATTTAATAACTATGCTATAGTGATAGTTTATTTTTACTTTGAATTTGGTATGTCACTACATGTTCAGATTATATCTTTGATGACTATTTTTAAATTCAGGTTTTATTATTTTCCTATTAATTTAGATATTTTTTTTAGAATTAAGAATTGTAATATTTGCAATCATTTAAAAGGTATATCAAAAGAGTTTAAATTTAAAAAAATACAAATCTAACCAAATCCATAAAAATTAAGTATTAACTGTTTTCAGAAAAATATGGAAAGTTAACATTACAAAGAAAAAAAAAAATCTTTATAAAGAAAGTATGTTGACAAACTTCTACCCAAACATTTTTATGAAGACATTAAGAAAACTGTCAAAATAAAAAACCAATGGCAGGCAAAGAAAAATAGAGTAAAATTATTGTGGATAATTACAGAAATCTAGCTTTATCAAGAACCTGATAATAACCATGACTAGTTACTATATGACAGATACACACTTGCTAACCACATGCCCAACCAGATTTGGATTCAGAGTTGTTTTTCCTCGAGACTGGTTGCCAGTCAAGGCTGAAGAGCTCAGTCAGCTCTACTATTTAACCCTTAGTTAGGGAGAGAAGAGATAAATTTATACTTTTCCCAAAGCTAATTGTGCTAAAGTGAATGTAATCAGCACACATTATATTTGATCTTGGCCTGCCAATTTATTGTTTTGAGCTGCTGAACATTACAAGCATACCACCTGTATATATGATAGATATAGTGTGACCAAAAAAAAAACAAAAAAAAAACCTCTCTTTCCCAAACCTGTTTGGGAAAGAGAGGCTACATTTTTTTTTTTTTTTTTACACTACATAACAAATGCAGAGTGAAAAAACAGCATCTCTTGCCCAAACAGGAGATATGAAAGTGAACATCTTCAAAATAGAAATTATTATTAAAATCAGAAATTTCATGAAAGACATCTATTCGATGCTCTAGCACACATTATTATTATTATTATTATTATTATTAGATTAAGGATCATTAGAGGTTTCAGGTCTTACAACATCACACCCCTTTTTCATGGCAACCCAGTTGATACTGATCAGATATTGACTTGTGTGCCAGCTGTTAGCTACAACTCTCATTATTAGGCTCTCCTAACCCATTGCGGCTCCTCAAGCATTAATTATACAATCACAAGCAACTTCTGGTGTCACAAAGAAAATTACCAGATCAAGTATAACTTAATTCTGAGAGAATTTTTACTGATCTATCCTGACATAACAGGGAAATATAATTTCAAATGCATCTAGGATTTAAACTTAGCTAATTCTATTTTCCAAGTTGCTACTCTATAATGCATTTCATTTATATTGACATATGTAATAAATTGTAAACTTTGGCAAACAGAGATATATATATATATATATATATATATATATAAATAAATAAATTTACTCTTGTCTGGATTTTTATTAAACACTTGCTATTATTCTAATAAAAAATATTGAGAAGAGAGAGAACAAAATCTTAGACTTGATGATGTAGAAAGCTATTTTCTTTTCTACAAAGTTCCAAAGATCAAAGAAGAAAGAGTTAAGATTCTATCTTCCAATATTATTTTTCTGCTATAAATGTCTTTGATTATAACATAGCAAGAAAGAAAAAAAAAATTAAAATGCTGGCATGTTCCCATGAATTTTTCAGAAGGAATTCAGCATTTTTATTACTTTAATGAAAGCAATGAAGAGGATGTTGTTTTTGGACCAAGAAAATTGGAATGCAATAATAAAATTTTTTTCTCCAAGTCAGTTTGGTTATTTGTTCAAAGTCAGATTTTGGCAGAATGTCCAACTTATTAGTTGTATCTGAAATACTTACATTCCTTTTCTATAAATATATACAAAACCCCTAACATATTGTCCCCTAAACATATGCTGAATATCAAAGAGGCCCAAAGACAGGCAAAGGCAATGAAATGTAATTATTCTGATACTGTGTTTGCAATGTAAACTAATCCCTTCTAAAACAATTATGGCAGGACTTGTAATAAAAAGCAACACAAATTCTTAATTGTTCAACCACTGATGCTGAAATCTATTCAGAGGGCACATTTTTGATAAAATCTTAGCAATTCATGATCATATATATATATATATATATATATATATATATGATAGACAATCGGAAAACAGTAGTTAGCCCTTTCTGACACTTTTCGCCATCCGACTTCATCAAAGCAAGTGACGATAAACAAAAGCAAAATGTTGTACAGTTACTCAAAAATCAAAATTTTTTTAAAAGACACTCCTGCAAAAGTCTTTGGATATTAGTAACTTTTATTTTTTGTTTTTTTTGGACTAATTTTCCATGTTGACAATGTGTGAAAGGTCATGGAATATATCTGTAGAAAAGACAAACTGAATAAAATAGACAATCAGAAGAAAAGTGAGTGTGTGCGAACCAACATTTTTTAAAACTGCTAGATTCCAACCAAACAAGCAAATTCTGCTGGGACTATTGTGTAATCTTCAGAATGTAACTTGACCAAAAGAAGGTCATGGCTGACAGAATCAAAATATATCCCATATTCACATGACTGATTGAAAAAACAAGTAAATGCAGATGTCATGCTGATGTGGTTTTAACCTGATTCTTTTTTTTTTTTTTTTTTTTTTTTTTTACACCTTATCAACCCTTTGTCAGTTATTTAAAGCTGAAACATTTTGTTTGAATTTAAGAATTCTTTTTTTTGCAAGTGAATATTTCATTAACAATTTTTTGGCAATAATGATTTTCTCCAGGCTTTAACCAGAGAACACAAACAAGCAATAAACATTAATGCTCAGGTAGCACTTCTCTACCTTTTTGCCAAGATTGAGGGTGTCTGAAGACTCATGGTAAAAGGAAGTTGTTTCCTTGTTTGACCTAGACAACTTGAGGAAAAAAAAATAGCTATCTCACAACTTTTGTCTTTTGTTTGACCTCTCTCTTCAACCAACATTCCAAATAAAAGCAAGAACTATCAATCACAAAAC
>OZ038507.1:88759165-88781665 GCA_964036315.1 Acanthosepion esculentum
AATCACAAAACTAAACCTCATTGTACTTCTCTACTCCTTATCACGTCAGACAACTTGAATCAAAATACAGTTTTTGGGAGGGGAATTGCGCCAAGAACTTTTCAACAAACATCATATGAGGGAAGAGCAATCAGTTGAACATTATTCCAAAATTTTTACTAGAGGCAGAGATAGATTCATGTCTTTTTTTTAAGGGCATTAGTGAGGTGAACAACTACCTCAGCCAAAATTTGAGCTTGCCAAATATCCATTTTTCATGACAATAAGCATTACTTCCATGTATATACAAAAAATTACAATTTTGAACATGGTAAAAAGAAAAATATCTTCAACCTATCACAAAGTTCCACTAATACATAATAGCCCACTCTAAATACAATTTATTAAAATTGTGAAAACTAATATTAGCCCTTGAGAGGGGGAGAGAGAGAGAAGGAAGAGAGAGAGAGAGAGAGAGAGAGAGAGAAGGAAGAGAGAGAGAGAGAGAGAAGGAAGAGAGAGAGAGAGAGAGAAGGAAGAGAGAGAGAGAGAGAGAGAGAGAAGGGAGAGAGAGAGAGAGAGAAGGAAGAGAGAGAGAGAGAGAAGGAAGAGAGAGAGAGAGAGAAGGAAGAGAGAGAGAGAGAGAAGGAAGAGAGAGAGAGAGAGAAGGAAGAGAGAGAGAGAGAGAAGGAAGAGAGAGAGAGAGAGAAGGAAGAGAGAGAGAGAGAGAAGGAAGAGAGAGAGAGAGAGAAGGAAGAGAGAGAGAGAGAGAAGGAAGAGAGAGAGAGAGAGAAGGAAGAGAGAGAGAGAAGGAAGAGAGAGAGAGAGAAGGAAGAGAGAGAGAGAGAGAAGGAAGAGAGAGAGAGAGAGAAGGAAGAGAGAGAGAGAGAGAAGGAAGAGAGAGAGAGAGAAGGAAGAGAGAGAGAGAGAAGGAAGAGAGAGAAGGAAGAGAGAGAGAGAGAAGGAAGAGAGAGAGAGAGAAGGAAGAGAGAGAGAGAGAAGGAAGAGAGAGAGAGAGAGGAGAGAATTGGAAAAGGACAAATCAACTTAAGGAAATAATTACTCAAAATTATTAATTTCAATTAGCATTACTTTTATCTTAATTTCAGTTGCTTTTTTATCACAGTTCAGAGTGTCATTCTATGTAATTTCTGGTCCATGATGTTCACTAATGACTGTAGAATGGCAATACAAGTGCTGTAACTGAAGATGAAAGAAATACTAATCAAAAAATCAACCGAGAAAGCTTCATATAAGAAATTCATAAAATAATATCAGTCACTTAAAAGTGATCTTGATCTGAGTAAGTATTGAAATATTAACATCAACTTTTCATTTGTTAATCAAATATTGATTATTTTGAAATTTTCAAAATCAGTTTCATATCTCTCTCTCTCCCAAGTGAGCACATATTCTGTGCTTAAGGCATTTCTGTTTCTAGTAAGAGTGATAATAACAGATTATAAAGTCAAGCATCCCTAGAATCTGTTCATTTCTAATGTGCTGAATGATTTAAAGTCAATTTCTGTGAAACATCTGCTGCTTTAGATAAAGAGAAGATAAATTAGGCTGTGTATCCTAATATCTTTAAAAAAGAAGAGTATTTATCAGCTATACTAAAATATTCCTCAAATTAATGAAGAATTAAACTCGAATATATATATATATATATATATATATATATATATATATATATATATATATATTTCTGCTTATAAATATGTAAATTTATCTATATTTAATACTTATTTTATTCAAACATTTTAGATATGTTAAAGAAAAAGTTATTACTGGAAATGAACACTATGAATAAATATTCCAAACTTAATTTCTAGCACAGGATGAATTCATTATCTTATACATCAGTAAATGAAAGAAAGAAATTAAAAAAAAAAACATCCATAAATATCTCTGAGCTTGATCTCAGACTTTTCCCCCAATTAGATAACAAGTGTTAGCTCAATGGTAAGAGAATGAGGATGAAAACTGCAATGGTTTCTGTTCAACTTTTGATGTTTGAGCAAAAAAGCTGACAAAAGCAGTAGTCACCTTAGAAAAAGAATCTGACTAAAGTAGATGAGGTTCTGTAATTGAAGCACCTATTTGAAAATGGCAATCTGTTAGTTTGGACAGAAAGAACTTGGAGGTATTAATCTAATATGCTCAAATTATGTATATTTTCTATAGCAATGTTTTCAGAAAGTTTGGAGAATCGCATAAAACTAGTAGCATCTTTTGAAGGATATAACAAATGCTTTAAGGGTTTTCAACAGAAATACTATAAAAAATCTCCAAGAAAATTTAAAAGAAATGATTTATAGGAGTTATACCATTACAAAGAGGGGAAATTACTGAATCCAGGAAATAGTAAAACTGCTCAATAAGCCAATGTTAAACATGGTAGGAAAAGGCTATGGTAGACGAGCACATGTTCTTGGAAAAAGGTTTCTGCTTTATATTTCAGCTGTTTACAGCAACCATCAGAAAGATTTCTGTATAAACATCTTGATGTAAAAAATATAAAGACAAATTAAAATAATTTGTGATAAAGATTGTAAGATTTCATAAAAACTGTTGAAATTATATGTGAATTCATTTAGCATCAAAATTCTATACAATATTTGAAATAGATCTCAAAATTAACTTCAATGGAACATAGGATACATTTTCAAGAGCAAAAAAAAGATATTTTTTTAAAATTGTTGCTTTAAAAAAAAAAAAAAAAAAAAAAAAAAAAATATATATATATATATATATATGTATGTATGTCCATAATATAACTAAAATTGATATTTACCTTTAGCTTAATGACATATCCTGTAATTTGGTAAATTTATGATATCCATAAAAATTGATTCTCATAATTACTCAGAAGTAACACGGCCTGCAAAAGAAAAAGAAAAAAAAATAATATTCAACATAACATTCCTTAAATCGTAGATAAAAAAAATATCAGTAAATGTTCGTTTTAATAAGCAATGATTGCAATAAAATCTAAACATATGAAAGTGAATTTATACATTTTCTTTGTTCTTGAGAATTGACAACAAAATAATAAACACTATTATATTGATTATTGGAAAGGTTTGGCAAATCATCAGCTAACTGCCAATTGATTCAAATTTTATAAAATGGTAATTACAGATTTCCTTATAGTTGTTTCACATATTTTAATAATTTAGTAAATGTTTATAAATTTATGAATGAGAAATTGTTTTCATCTTTATAAATTGGTAAATGATAATTATTCCATTATTTTTAATTGTATTAATTTTTAGAATGTTGTAAATAAAAGAATTCTTGTAAATAATCTAATAAATTAGTAGTATTTAATATTTTTGTTATGAATTCCCAAGAACAAAAAAAAAAAAAAAAAAAAAAAAATGTATAAATTCACTTTCACCATGTTTAGGTTTTATTAAAATTCTAATCATCACACTGGCAAGGAGTAAAGGTAGTTAAAATAATAGTGGCGTCAATGAAAAAACTGTCCTTTTAACACTAGGTTGTTTTGCAGGCACAAAGGTTTAAGTTTGCCCTAAATTCTTTTCTCAATTGCAATATATTTGAATGAATAGATTTGAGTGGGAAGAAATTTTGTAAGGAAGTTAAATTCCGGTGTTAACAGAGGTCAAAATGAAAGATAAAAAAAATTGTATATTGTTTATTTAAATTGCATATCTTAAATGGATGGAATGGAATTTAAACTATCTGACTTGTCAAATATTCTTCTGCTAAGAAAAAGTATAAACAAATTTCATATAATTATAAAGTGTGCCTGTGTATGCTCATACATTTCTTTTTTTTCTCTCAGTTGAAATGAGAGTGGCATGATTGAATAAGTAAATAATAGCAGTAAGTAAGCATACATTTGTGTGTAAAAGTGCACATCAGTTAGGCTATATATTTAATTAGAAACTCATAGGTTCTGTAAAATCGAGCTACTTTTCTTAAACATGGAATGATTTGTGCATTAGAATGGGAAATGTAATTTTTGTTTTGGTAAATATTCTCTTTTTGGCAGATTTATTTATGCCAAATTTTCTTTGCATTCTGAAACCTCTTCATGTTCTTAGTGTTTTTTGTCAATCAATTCTTCAGCCCTTGTCAGGCATGTATAATCAACAAGTAAAAGATTCAATATATCATAGATGACCTTTTTCTACCTCCATTTTCCAAGAGAAATAAAGGTTTGTTTTTTTTCTTCCTTTTTTCTTACAGATTATATACCCAACGACGGCTAAAGAGTGGACAAAACCAATCAGCATCGAGTGCTTGTTAGAACGTTAATGACTGTTAAATAATAGTTTAGAAGACTATTATTTTTTAGAGGAAGTGTATCGCTGCTCTGACTTCCTCAGTTTGACCTTATGAATCAGAGACAAGACAAAATAAAGGAAGTGTTTTGATTGGCTGAACTAGCATGGGAATGATAGAGATATAGAAAGGTTTTCCAGGGAGTTGGTTCTTACATATCGAACAATGTAGATGTGTTCCTTTCATCTCTGGCAACTCTTCCCCAGTGGAGAGGGAGAGTAACCCCACTGGCTAGTTAGAAATGTACACGTCAATGTGTTTAATAAAATAGTTAAGTTAGAATTCCCTTTGTTGAAGCTCTTTTATCTTTGAATCAAAATGACTAGCAATCACCAGCCAGAAGATGACAGAGAGAAGAGAGAGAAGTTGCAACATGAGTGTCAGTTCACTCATGTTGTAACTTTTCTCTCTCTTGCTGTCGCCAAGACCATCCCCAGAATGAGAGGGCTAATACAACAACTCTTCATAAAGTTATAGACAATATGTATTCTATCAGACAAAAGGTAAATAAAAATATTTTAAATTTGACAAGAATGTAATATTTTAAAATCCTGTAAGATCAAGAAATCTTGAAAAATAAAATAAAGTCATCGTACTCAAGAATTGCAATTTTTTCATTGTTACATAAGTTGACATCCATTTTTATCATAAACTAAAAAGGAATGAAATCATTTTTTTCTGAGGGGAATATTATAATATAATTGAGAAATGTAGATCTTTTTGAAAGATGATAAAATACACAATATAAATTATCTTCCTATCTTTATCTAAAATGGTAGATTTTTCACATGAATCAAAGTTTATTATTTCTTAACTCTTGATCCAAATAATTTCATGGTTTTAAAATTAGAAACAAGAAATCCATGATGAAATTGTGATTTGGGAATGGCATCTAACTTTTACAGTGCAGAGGATACAAAGAAAATCCATTTTTAGAAATTGGGTCAGATAAAAAAAAACATTTAGAGAGAGAACTTTTTTTTTTTTTTTTACTTTATGACTCATTTGAATTAAAGTTTTTAAAAACTCCTACTATGAGTAGAAATTAGGGTTTATGATTTTTTAACCTCCATAATAATTATACAATTACAGATCTCAGATAAATTCCAGCAATTGGAATACAGATATCAATTCAATTTATTAACCATTGAGCTACCAAACAAGACATTTTTATAAAGGAACAAAAGCAATAACAATTATAATGAACTATTTCTATAATCCATGACAAGATTTAATAAACACACAAAACTTTCATTCACACTAGATCATACCTATATTTGTGACTATCACTAAGTGTTATTCCTCTAAGTAGAGGGCAGGTTCTCCAAAGAGGATAGATGACAATTGTTTGAGGAAAAGTGGGCTTTGTAAATAATTACTAGGTCTGATTGAAGCCTGTGAAATTGAACCAGTCTAAAAATGTTTCTTTAGGCATGAAGAATATTGGAAACAAAGAGGAAAGAGAAATTAAGTGAAAGGGTTAAATAGTAAAAAATAAATTAATGTTTGGATGAGCCTTGTATAGGCTGGGAATTGAATTCAAAATTAACCCAAGTAAAACAGATTAAAACTAGCAAACCAAACCTCACCCTAGACTCCTTTCTCACCGGATGAGCTAAGGGGAGAAAAAGATAAATGACTTTCTGAAGTAAACACATGGCCCAAGAAAAAGAAGTTAATATAGAAAGTACATTTGGAAAAGAATATTTTCTTTGTGAAGTATTTATCAGAAACTTTAAGCTGAGAGAGAAATTTAAAAAGTTGTTTTGAAAAGGTGAAACCATATGGCTCTAAGATAAAGTTTGATGGATAATTGAAAAATCAGCCATTTATCTTGGCTGTCAACCTATGTGCATGTGGAAATTTGGTATAAGCAATAAGGACATTTCAATTTTCAAATTTTCAAAGGGCATTTGAATCAAAAAGTTGAAAATGAAAACAGGAGCCTGAATAAAGAAGACCTTTTGAGAAATGATTAATAGTTGAATTTGGATAATATGTCTTCTGGCAATCCAGAATTCTTCTGAGAATGCCATTAATGGTGCTCAAGTAATCCAGGAGTAAGTTATACAAGACAAAGTGACACCCATACCATATAACCTTATATAGAGAAGCATTGAAGAACAATTGAAAATCATGATGTACCAATTCTAGAAGAATAAAGAGAGGCAATGTAGACTAGCAAGAGATAGCAATCTAAGTGAGAGCAGACTTGAAGTAACTGGATGAACAGAGAAGTGACGCGTGCCAAAGAGTTTAAATTAGATGTCAGATTTTTTTTGTTATTAATTTAAAAAAAAAAAAAAAATGCCATGTTGCTTCTGTGAGGTTGGAATTCAATTTTCCTTCTCTTAAACTGGTTGTCATCAAAGGATAGACAATACAGCCTACTCTGCAATTTAGCTCACAGCTGAGATTTGTTAAGATTAGACATTTATAAATCTACCATTTGTCCATGTATTGAATATTACTGCCACATTTGGTCTGGTGCTTCTGCCAAGTATTTAGAGATTCTTGATAAAAATCCAAAGAAGAATCTGCAATGCTAAGCACAATACTAGATTGGCAGCTAGGTCTTATTATTTTACAACTGAATTGGCTAGACGTAACCATAAGTTTTTGCTAAATCACTTTCCTTGTACTTCTTGCCTATGAAATGCTCTTCTATTTTTTTGCTTTCCAGCCAACTTTAATCGTCAAAAATTTAAATGCAATATAAATCATTATTGTCTGTCTTCTTGGTTCCTCTTATTCCCGCTGTTTAATATTTTTGTTATTCTTTCACACTCCGTAATCCCTTAGATGTTAGTGGCTTCATTGCCTTGCTCGAGGTGAAATTAAAAAAAGAGATTCATTTATTAAGAAAAGTATTCCATAAACCATTTCTTTTGACCCATTCCATCAACAGATTTCCTTCGATTTAAAAAAAAAAACTAACAATGCTAGGTGGAGAGGCAGTTGACATGGAGTAGGATGTTATATATGTAGTGATATCAATGTCCATAGTGCAACAATAGTAAAAAGCATTTATTTTATACAACATTATACGTAATTCCATGATTAATAGTAATCACATCATTTAAATACAGTAAATATTTCTGATCACCCTTCAACTAAAACATTGATCTACACTCAATAACACAGCAAAATAGTAATATTTTATCACTGGCATATTTAAACCAAAGATAGGAAGGCAAGCCCAATGACATCACTATTTATCCATCTACCCACTTAGCCATTTTGTACATTAATTAACTAAATATTTTTATGGATAGAAAAGAAAAAGAAATTAATGAATGAATTTTGAATTTTTTTTTTATATCTAAAATTTCTTTTAGCACTCAATCTATATATTGTACATTGAAAAATCAAAGGGATTATCTGGTCAGGAATTAATGTAAGCATTACTGAAAAGAGCTTTGTATATTATTATTATCATTATAATGATAAATTATTTGCTAGTTTTTATATCAAATGTAGCCGATAAAATTGCTAATAATGAAGGAATCAAATTAACATCAAACAATTCTTTTCTGATGCTATATAAACAATATAACAAAAACTCATTACTCTAAATTGTTTTTACTCATTTATTAAAAGCCTTTTTTCGGAAAGATTGTTAGTTTTGAAGAGGAACAAATATTATTTAGTATTATGACAATTTCAATGGGATGGTATGGCGAGATGGTTTCCTATTGTTAGCACCTTTATCCAGGCAGTTGCTATTCAGCTGTTAACAGGCCATATCAAGGTTGCATCTGAATGCTTCAGCAATCAAGATAAATTAAAAACTATATAATGGAGAACACATACCATTTTCAATAAGAGACACTATTAGAAATTTTCTTAAATTCTGGATAATGAGCAACTAATTTATATTATATATATATATATATATATATATATATCTCACATTGGATTTGGCAGGTGTCCAGGAAATTTATCTCCCTCCTCAACCTGAGAATCTTGAAGCCATCATGACATATCATGTTGAACATGTCCTCTTGGACTTGTCCAAAGAATAGTAGCAGCATTATTCTTGACAGCATTTGACTAGTGATTAACAAAATTTTAGAGGAATTAAAAGATAAACAATTATTCAAAAATGCTTTCTTTTTGCTCATTTAAAATTTACTTAAATTTAGTAATGAATCAAACTATATTGATAGTACGTTAGTTTGGTGTTGCTTTCTTCAAAAGGCCACTTCAATTAATAGACCCCTTTTTATATTAAAGAATTATTAGACCTAAATGTATAAAAAGTCTCATGTAGAAGAGTACTGATGATAAAATAAATCCACTGGTTTTTGGGTATATTTCTTGCACACAGTTGCTTATTATTCAGAGTTTAAGAAAACGTCTAATAGTGTCTCTTATTGAAAATGTTATATGTTCTCCATTATATAGTTTTTAATTTACCTTGATTGCTGAAGCATTCAGATAAAACCTTGATATGATCTGGTAACAGCTGAATAGCAACTATCTGGATAAAGGTGCTACAATTGGAAGATTAAGAATTTTTTTTTTTTTCAATGAATAGTGAATTTTTAAAAAAATTGTTTTCATTTAAAAAAAAAAAAATAGAATAATTTATAAACTTTTAAATCTTAAAATTCTGTATTTATTTGTATTGGTCAAGTGCTATTATTAAATTAAAACTGTAATTACTAATCATAAATGGAAAATTTCACTACAATTCAATGACCCCAAATATTTAAAAGAAATCTGAATTTATTTTATGCATGTTTCAACACGATTTTTGTAAATATGGATGTCCATACACAACATTATCAGAAAATAAGAGTAGTAATTAGAATAAATTTAAAATCTATGAGGAATTTAACATTTTCTCACCAAGTGTCTTCATAAATAAAATTACAATGCCAAAGTATCTAAAATTCAATAAAATATTAGAATGCTTAAAATAAAATCTTTAAGATTGTTGGATTGTGTATGTGTGTGTGTGTGTATATATATATATATATATATATAAAAAGGCGTTTACATTGTATTTGTCATGTAATTTTATTTCAATTATCTTAAATTTCCTAAACATCAGAATATATGTTGTGTTTACAGGTTTGTCAATATGATTTTATAGATTTTACTGATAAAAAAATTCTAAGCAATTTAAATTTAGTTTGAAATACAGTAAAGTATTTTGCTTATTGGAAATATTAAATTTAATCTTATTACTTTGGAATTGAAACTAAAATAAAAGCTTCAATAAGGATTTTTCATTTTTTTTAATGTATTTTAGACCTTAGGTATTGACCCTTTTTATTTACTTAAAGAATTACTGGTAAAAAAAAAAAATTAAAAAAATAATTCATAATATTTCATCTGAGAAAGTTTTATATTTTCTAGCAATTTATGAAAAACTAATGACAGGTTTCCCTTTAAGAATAAAAAAAAAAAATGTAAATTATAAACTAGTCAGATTGCTACTATCCATTTGAAAAGAAATCTATTTCACTGAAATTGTATTATTACATGTGAAAACCAAAATCTTACAATCTTAAGTCTTCCTATCCATCTGAATAAGTCTTAGCTATAAGAACTAATATGCTAAGAGAAAGAAAATAAATAAAAGACATTGCTTTCTCTAACCAAGATGTGACATTGTTATTACTAAATATACCAGCTAAGTATAAAACTCAGAGAAAAGTTGATACTTTTATGGAAAAATTAAATACTACTAAATATCATCAAATTGCTGCTCCAACCAATTTCAATTTCCTGGTTTGAAATCAGTATTCTTTGGTTACTTCATAAGGGAACAGTACCACACAACCTTCAAAATTTCCCCCATGAGGAAATGACCCTTAAAATAATCAGATTGGAGAGAGAAAGAGGTGTTAAGATTTCAGAGTTCTGAAAACCAAGATAAATGGATTTGATGTTAAAACATGTTAAGAGGAAAGAGTAAAGTCATTTGAGTCTAATAAACTAATTATTTTTAATGAGATAATTCTGCTCACCACCCACAGAGCTCCCCAGAATTTTAAATATATATAAATGCACTAAATAGATGAACAAGAGATAACAAGTAACTTATTCACTTGTTTTCACAGCAAGATATTAATGATAAGTCAATGGTGACAAGTAGACATTAGAAAACCTTAAGTATATAAAACGTTACAGATGGGACATTCTCATTTCCACTTCATTTGCTTTATACTAAAAAAAAAATGTTATAAAAATAAAAATAATTAGAATAAAAATAGGTTTCCAGAGTTGTTTGAACAACAAAATGATGTTGCTTTTATTATCACAATGGATAATATAATAGGATGTTAAACTTCAAACTACAGAAAATTTAGATGTATAAAGTGTAAAGGATTTGTGGACATTATCAGAATGTTTTTCAATAGGACAACCACCATATAAATGTATTGGCCTAAGGAGAGAACTGATTGACAAACAGCTACAAACATCCTGAAGAGAAACCATCAGGCTCTTAATTTTTGGCATAACAAGTATAAGAAAGCCATATCCAAAGGAGAAATAGAAAAGTTTGGTAAGGCAGACCCAATCAAGAGAGAAGATTCATATTACGCTTTGTGGGGCGAGGTCTAAATAATAGATAAGGAACATGGCTGAAGAATGAGAAAATCGAAGGAAACTCCATACGTTAATCTAATCTAACAGGTAGGCCAAAGTAAATTTCTTTGCTGGGAGGACGGAATGAACATAAGAGAGTAAATAGTATCCTAATGTATATATAGAAACTTGTGTTATAAGAGTTGCTGAGAATAGCATCACTCATGTGGCTCACATTACTGGGAATGAGCTGAACCAGTTGGTATATTAGCTGTCATTCTTGTTTGCTGCATATTTCTGTCTAAAAAAAGGTCCCTACTCTTTCCTAAAGAAAACTAGAATGAAGCAATCAGAAAACAGTAGCAAAAGCAGTACAAAGGAGTTTATCTCTTGAAGTGATAATAAATTTTTCTAAAATTATATAGAAATAAAATAGAATTATTTTTCTTTCTTTTAATAACTACTTTATTATCAAATAATTTTGTTTTCATTTCAAATTGAATATAGATTGGTTGGGGTATGCAACTTATATGCCATATTCTTTTAAGATGAAGGCAATCGCAGATCTTTAAAATTTCCCAAGTAACACTTGCTTTTTACCACCTCTTTCTGTGAGCCTTGTTTTGTCATCTGTTAACTCAAACACATTAAATAGGTTACTCACTGTTTTTCTCATCTTTTGCTGTCAATATATCTTGTGCATTCTAAATTCTCTAAGCCTTCTTTCCACATTACCTATCTCCAAAATTTTAACTGCTTCATTATATTATTAGCTGAAGTTTCTTTGTTGTTCCTATTTTCCTTACAACTTTATTTCTCACATGTTCTGTCCATGATATCCTCATTATTTGACTGTAGAAACATTTGTATACTTAAAATACAAGCAAAGGCATTGGCAAAGCTCATATACTCAATCTAGAAATTCTAAAAACATTGAAAAACTTTTAGTGGTACTTGTTTAAAAAAAAAAAAAAAAAGAAGGTAAATCCAGATTTTTATCCAAGTTATTTTAAAGTATTTCCTGGATGGTTGTACATTTTTATTCTTCACTTTAGGAGACATTGTTTTATATAGAAGCACGGAAAAAATGACTTCCAATAATTATATAAAAAACTAAAAACTATTGACATTTGTACTAACAAAAATATTATTTAGCAAAACAGTTGATACTGCATTGCTGTACTGTTCACTTTCAAGACCTGAATGTCATGGCCTGTCACAAAGTTCGCCAATTTAGACAGCATAGAGTGAGGGATTTTTTCAATTGCATCCATGATAGCCAGTTTCATATGAATGGCATATTGGAAGTTGCTGGTGTACACATCTCTTGCTATCATTCCCCACATTTTCACCAAGATTAAGGTATGGAAACAAGACAGGCCACTTCATGAGAGATGAAAAGTAATCACTGATGTCTGCAGCAGTTGTCTTTGCAGAATGGCAACTAGCATTGTCTTATTGAAAGATCAACTTTTTCCTTCTCTATTTATCGGCATTCTTATGATCGAGCTGTGTTCTTGTATGCTTGAGTGCTGTCAAAGTTACATTTACAATAACTGGAAAACAGTCCATAGCTAGTAAAAGCTACCCTAGACCATACAAGCAACCATTTTTGCTGTTTCTCATTGTAGATCATGCCAGAATAGAGGGGAAAATATGTAATATTTTATCTGTCCAGATCACATTCTGTAAATCAGTGCTTTTTTTAAAGATAAGCTCTGCTCAACTGGCATCTAGCTTTTTATGGCATTTATGCTACAACAGTACTAAAAAAGAGTTACTAGCCAAGAGGTTGATGGATTTTCTATAGAATCTTATAATTTATCTAGTTTGCTTGGAAATCTTTGTTTTGTTTTTTTTAAACAGATTTTGTGCTTTACCATAAGCACCAGGACTTCTTAAAAAGTTACAGATGATAGATTGAGAGATTACTAAATTTTGCATAAGCAAGCTTTGTAACATTCAGAGAGATCTTTGAGTGCCATCATCACTCAGTTTTGCAAGCAACTTTCAGCATTTTCAGAAAATCTTTTAGGTCGCTGTTCAGTGTTAGAATTACAGGAAGCATCAAATTCACAAGTGTAATTGCTGGACACAAAGAAATGAGCATTAATTACAACATTGATCTCATCTGACTATTAATCATGGAATAAAACACTTTAGGAGTAGATCTGCAGTTCACTAACACTATAATCTGAGCATGAAACAACTAATTCAATAAGAAATCGGTCATTTTCAAAGTGTTACTATAATTTCAGGACAGGGAGTATCCATGACTCAGTTACTGCATCAGAAGCATTTATTTAACAACCTTAAAAAAAGAAAAGAATTCTAGAAGAATTTATTCAAAATTTGCTACTGATTTGCTAAATTAATACCAAAAGTTCTTTTATTTCTAAGTTATTTGTAAAATGTTTGAGAAAAGTAGAGGCTAAATTAATGTTATTCGTAACAGCAATATGTAATTAAGTTTTCTGGCTGAAGGAGTTAACATTCTTTTAAAACAAACTAATGTAGACAACTCTGAAAAGGAAATAAAATACATCAAAGAGTAAAATATAAACATTTTATATCCATTACCGCTTTATATTTTTTTTTTTTTTGTAGTTGAAAGTAAAAGTCTAAGTGCAAAAAATATTTTCAGCTAAACCACAGTTGGATCCTGTTCACTAGACAAAGCAAAGTGTTATGGTCCAATATCCTTGCACCACGGTTATGGTCCAAGGTAGAACCAAGGAAGAACAACACGAACACAAGAGTAGTAAATAATAAAGATATATTACAACAGAAATATAATACAAGAAGTTGAAGGTGTTAGTATTAACTGTCAGTCTGGAATAGAGTGAACTAATAGGTCTTGACTCGTTAGGTCTCAACTCGTTCCTCTTCCCTCTCTCTCAGAGAGGCACGGTATTTATAGAGTCAGGAAGAGTCCATTATTGTTACAGGTAAGTTCCCATAACACAAAGCCTTTACCTCTACTCTTTAATGTGCATATAAGGATTGTGTTTAGCCAATCATTTATTATTGTTCAGGTTGAAAAGCAAGAGTTTAACTTAATCTCCCAATTTGGATTAATTCTGATGCAGTCAAATATATAAAGCCAAATACAGTTTTAAAAAGACAATTTTGTTTACTCAGGATTTACTTAGCAACCAAAGTCATCTTGTCTTCTAACATGAATTATTAATTCGATGTAATTAAATATCCTCAATCTTCAATAGCCATTATCTTGATCTGCATGATTTTACTTTGTAAATAATTTGTAGAAATATCAAGTCCAAAAGAAAAAAATGATTTCCATAGAAAATCTTTTCCTTGATATTCTTCAGTCCCAATATTTCGTACATACAGAAGATGGGAAATATAAAATCTGAAAACTATCAAATTTTTTTTATTAAAACCTGAACAGACAAGAAAATATGTTGAAATTACAAAACATACACTTATATGATATAATTAAAGTTATTTCTTGAAATAAAAAATTCCATATAAACTAGATCAAATTTTATTCTGCAAAAAATATTTTTTCTACAATTAGTTTTAAAGTTAGTATAATTTAAGATATGCTTATAAATATGCCATGAAATATCAGCTTAAATGCTTATCAGAAATTTTTATGTTTACATTTGTGATAAATGATAAAATATCTGATAAAGTACTCTAAAATGAAATATGTGAAAAACTTGAATTTCCTTTAAGGGCTGAAATTTTTGCTACTTTATGCAAGCATTTTCAAAAGAAAAATTAAAACCGAGAAAAAGTCATTACCATGGTAAGCAGACACAAAATGCTGCAGTCAATTTGAAATATTGTAAAAGTTAGCAGAAAATTTAAAAATATATATATATATATATATAAAAAAAAAAAAAAAAAAAAAAAATCAATAAAATTTGTACACAAGAAATGCTAAAATGTAAATATGGTGATTAGAGATGAGAAAATAAAAATGAATTAAATTTTGGTGAGAAAAATAAAGCATGTATAGTGAAAGAAAATAGTGAATACATTAGTGAATTAAAATTATAATTTATGATTATATATTTAGGTGTTAAATATAAAATTTAAAATCTTGTTTTTAATCAGCATCTACTTGAATAGTTTCTTTACCTTTTTAGATACCCCCCCCCCCCAAAAAAAAGAGAAAAAAAAGTGACATGTTATAAAAGCCTATTTTTTATTAATTTAATTGAATTTTGGTATCATAGCTCATTCAATAACCATTCTAGATTTAGGAATAAATTTAGCCATTTTGACATTTTCAAAAACAAAAGGAAGATTTGTATTTTGTATAGGAGAATGAAGACTGTAATGTATCACTGACTTTTATAGTTTCTTTTGTGCAAAACTTCAATTCTTCAACAATAGCAGAGCCCAAACACTATACTTGCCACGTAGCATTTATTCTTATTTCCCCTGAATGCTTGATAAATCACCATTTTTGTTTACTTGCACTAGTAGTATTAATAGTAATATTTTAAAATTCACCAGATGAATTTTTTCATTAGTATTTCTTTTTAGCTTATTTCAGTTGCTTTTTATCGCCATTCTTGGAAAGAATGATTTTTGCATTGCAATAGAAAGCAACAGGAATAAGATAAAAGAAATACTAATTAAAAAAAATTGTTATATATTTACGATGAAAAAAAAAAAGGTATAGAATGTGTATATTCAGATTTCCCCATTTAAATAGGCAGCTTTAAAAATGAGGAGGCACGATGGGGCGTAATGAATAGCGGCTCAGATTGAGGAATCGAAGAGCAGACTTTGAATTCCAGTCAAATTCATTACATTCACTTAGGTGCTAATACCCCTGGGGAAAGGTATGAATCCTCCTCTTCTCTCCCACCCAGCCTATGGGTAAATAGCAGGACACTGGGTTTTATAGCCTTGGATGGCAACTGGTCTACTGCAGAAAGAAATGGCAACCTACTGTGGGGAAAAAAAAATCTGCTTCATCAGTCATGTATTGAAAGATACAGGATTGCCTAAGTGTGTATCACACATGGCGCATAACTGACTGACTTTAAAAATGCTTTTACTGTCATTGCTATCCTCCTTAGGTGCCATGTATGATAAACACTTGAGTGAGCATGTCTCTTAGATTCATGACTAACTTGGAAGAATTCCCACAGTAGGCTTCCATTATTTTCTGTGTAATCCTTGTTGAAAACGCAACCATACTTAAACATGAAAACAATAAACAAAAACTAAAAATTCTTGAAGCTATATACATAAAACAGTTGAAACCTAACCTGAACAAAATAAACTATGAAATCTCCACAAATATTCTTAAATGCCTATAATTGGTAACAGAAACCATTGGTTTATACCAACGGCTTCCTATACTTAATACTTCTCGTTTTCACTCTCACGTGGTCATGGGTGACGACATGAGCCGCGGTGCTATTTTCGCTTCCAGTGTCTTATATGCACGAGTTTGTCATTGCTTGGAAATCTTGCATGTAAACAGAAACAGACTATCATCATTGTTTTGTCCGTGCATTGCTTAATATATTATAATGTAATTGTCATCTTTGATAATGGCTTATGTAAGCCGAAAGCTTAGATAGGATTAAAAAATATGTATCAATATTGTGATTTTCTTTCTTCGTTTAATGATAATGTTATTAAGCTTAGACGATATGAAAAGAATTTACATAAAATAAATAGACAAAACTTGTCTATATTATTTAATGAAATATGCATCAATGAAAAAATGCTGCCTAAATACACACAATGTGTATGTGTGTGTATATATATATATATATATATATATAAACCAGTCTGTTCTGCTATTTAACTCTAAGCTGAGAAGCGATGGATTCATTCTTTTCTCAAGGGTATTTGTATGGGTAAATGAATGGAACAAAATTTGAATTCAGCCCCTCAATTTCTCATTTTGAATCGCTATTGATCACACCACCCACACATCCAAGCTTAAAGCACCTGGTATTCCTAAACAGTCAACCTGGTAAGCATCTGGATCAGTGTTTCTCAATCGTTTTGAGCAACAGCACACCTAGGAACAAATGAAAATATAACAGCACACTCAATAAAAATTTTTAAAGGGTATACATTTAAATGTGAAATAAAACCACAAATTTTGAATAAAATTATATTAAGACAAAGGTTAATATTCATTTATTCAAATAAAGGAAAATTTTAAAAAGTTAAATTAAAAAAATAATACTTTTTAAAAAATGAATATTAAAACAAAGTATTTAAAATAACAATTGAAGAATAGCGAAAAGAATTATTTGAAAAAAATTTTTTTAATACTGCATATATTCAAATACTAATGCTGTACCGTTACTACTTACACACAATATATATATATATATATATATATATATATATATATAGTAAAGATAACAAATCCATTGGTATATAATCCAAGTGGACCCTAGTAATATAAAATATTAAAACTGATCCGCAAAGAGCTCAATGTATTTATTATTACAGAGCAATATAATAATTATAAACAATAAAATCCCAAATTACCTCAGATGGAGAATAGCCTATTTCCCATAGGAGGTGATTTGGGATTTTATTGTTTATTACACACACACACACACATATATATATATATATATATATATATATATATATATATATATTAGCTTGCCACACTAGTGTACCATGGTACAACAGTTGAGAATCACTAATCTAGATGGGTAAATGTTGCTTAACTTTGGTGATCAGAACAGAACATGGCCATCAGCTAATGCTATACACCAGAGGAATAACCAAACAGGGAAAGATTTCAAGTGACCTCAGCTGTAAGAAAATGACATCAGGTCAGCAATAGAGAGAAAACATTTGAAATTTACAAGCTACTATAATCAAATATAGACATTACATTGAAAACTGTTTAAATTCTTATAATTATTTGTGTTCCACTGTTGCTAAAGGCATGAACACTTTCCTCCTTATATCACCATTAGTCATCTTGACTAAATTTTGTCACCGATGTTAGATGTGAGAGATAGGATGAATTCACTCATCCTCTCTCAGAATCCCACTCAAAGTTTAGACTTTATTTCTGATCTGTCCTGTTTACTAAAGCCAGAGAATGACCAGATGAGTTTTGATAAAAAGCAACAGAAGTTAGGAACAAACTTTGATTTTAATACTATTCAAAAATGAACAACCGTCTCACAATGTTTGGAAGTTTAACTCATATGGACCGTTTACTAAATACATAATCTCTTAAACATTGCATATAGAGCAGGGAATTTACTATCATCAGGAAACAGGATGAAAAATTTTCTGATAATTTCTAAGCAACAAATTCCAATTTAGCAAGTAATGACTTTTTGTGTTAGCCAGACTTAATATTTGGTAGAGTGACTGGAATATTAAATTTTAAATGAAATAATACATTCTTCAGGTAGCATAATGTTAAATTGCTTCAATAGATAAACAATGTTATTTTTATTTACATTGCTATCAAATTTCTGAAGAAGATTAACTGTTTCTCAAATAAAAAACACTTTGCATCAATATCAACCACATTATATTAAGAGACCTAAAAATAAAAAATCAAAGACAATCCTGGTAAACATTTACATATAACTTTAATGACAGTATCCAAACAAATGGTTTTTGCTACAAAAACCACAATGTGTCACAAGTGAACAAAGCATTGCATTTCTTACTGTTAACAAATCAGAAAAAACTATCAAACAAAGAATACAAAGAGATCAAATTAGACAATTCAGACAGTTGTTGATTTTGATCTATTCTAAGTGATAGAAAATTCCATTGCGATAAATCAATCTCTAAGATGATTTTTGTCATCTGAATGAGGGGTAGCCATGTTGGAAAAGTCAGATTTCAAAATTGACAAACCACAAGAAAATTGCTTGGTATTAATATTTTGAATTTAGCATACACCTGAAAGACATAAGTTAGTGAAATTATGATGAATTATATATTTATAAATTTTAGCAATAACAGACTTGCTGAACAGTTCTCAGTCTGACCAAGTAGCCTTAAGAGAGAGAGAGGAAGAAAAAAAACAAAAAAACAAACAAAACTAATGCCCAAAATTAAAAACCACTGCCCCCAACATTTTTTTTTACTTTTATTATTATAAGTCAATAAACAAATATGAATATAATCTTGTATACATTTATATTGCCAAAAATCTACCATATTTTGTGGCATACAAGAAACACAGTATTTACATTACAGTATTAAGAAATTTGGTGAGAGTACTTGTAGTCTATAATGTCTGGGTAAGTATTACCCTACCAGTACCAGATATATTAACTTTTTAAAAAAATCTTTTTTGGTGGGGGGGGAGAAGCAAAAGAAATCAAGTAAAAATATTTACAAAATATAGTCATTTCTTTAAATTAATACTAAGTGAACAGAGAGGTCAACACCAACAGTGTTTCATGCTTGAATGCAATCTTCAGGCCATGCTGACCTCAGTAGGTAGTTTGCCCTGAAGATCTATTTAGGTAAAACCTAGTTAGGTAGTTTCTGGCTCACTAGGATTATATATATATATATATATATATATATATATATATATATATATATATAGAGAGAGAGAGAGAGAGAGAGAGTGAGTGAGTGAGTGAGTGAGTGAAAGAAGTGAAATTTACTGATTTTATTATGTAAATCAATATTTACACAATATTAACCAACCTTTATTGGTAAAAATTTTAGAATAGTTGTATATCATTATGATAAATATGTTGTGGCATTTCAGCTTATATATTTTTATTAGAAACATTTATAATTTATTTGGTCATATAATAATTTATGTAACTAGAGTGTTGTTCATTTTGTAAACATAACATAATTATTGATATGCATTTTTTAATGTCAGACCTTTAATTTTTCTCAAGTGTATAGACAGATATATGCAATACATGCTGTTTAATATAAAAACAGGTGTCTATTTCAAATATGGATATCCACTAAAAATAACATTTGAAGTAATAAAATTTCAAGTCTATAAAGATGGCCAAGTATTGTAAGAAAGATATCAAAACAAAAAATTAAATATTGTAAAGTGATTGAGTGACGAGAATACAATGTTGGAAATTGAAAAGTTAGAGAGATTATTAGCCAATCAAAAGCAGAAATTTGAAAACATTGGCAAAATGAGTACAAAAAAAAATGTTGGCTTTAAAAATGTCACAAAGAAATTAGTGAAAAATTAAAATGGTAAACAAGAAAAGTGAATTGTCCAGCAAGAAAGTATTTGAAGCCACTTATAATATGAATGTAAATAGAGAGAAAAAGTGCCAAATATTAAGCATCACAAAGAAACAACTTGAGAAAAAAAATACATGAAAACTGATTTTTCAACTAATTTTTTAAAGATGAATGTAGAGCTACATTGGATGGATTTGATAGTTGGCTAGAGATTGGAAATTTCATGGAAATGGCCAGTATAACTTTGAAGATGAGGACTGGGTGAATTAACATTTTGGACTAATAATGTAAGCAGTAAAATTATGGGTTCCTTGATAATGGTATAAAGAAAACTACAGAAAAATTATTATAAGTTCTTGGATAAGATAGTTTTTAAGTGTTATGCGACACAACCAAGAACAAAAAAAAGAAAGTAACTTATGCAAGACATTGCTTGTTTTCATTTTCCAGAGCTGACAAAGCCAAATAAAATTCCAAAAATATTCTCAAATTTACCAAATTAATGAAAGGGCACTCAGCCTTTAGATATCAATCCAATAGAAAACTTGTGATTCATCATTAAGTGATATTGCATAAGAGAATGGAAAACAATTTTCCAGCAAAATGATCTCTGGGAAGCAATATAAACTGTTGCAAGGCGAGAAGTTCACAGAATCCACAATTGAAAGACTGATGAAGGTTATAGAATGTCAAAGTGATAATATGAACATGTAATAAAATAATTTATTAAGGCTAATGTGATATCATGTTAAATCAAATATGTTTCTTTCACATATCTTGAGTTTATGAATAAATAAAAACTTATATTGATTGCACTGACATTCTCCAAAACAAGTGAACTGTATTTTTAATAAGGAAAGATTATCAGCTGAAAGTTACATGATATATTGCTCATATGAATATACTCTGAAAATTGTACCAACATCAGTTGATTAATATTAATTTTATTGTGAAAACATTGACTTACATAAAATCTGATAGTGACATCTTATTGGATCTCTGCAATAAATTTACTGCAAGCTTTTAATTTCAGATTTGTGATTTCCAACTATTTAATAAAATAGTAAGAAAAAAAACCCCCAAAATTTGCCTGTTTACCCTTGCATTGCATGAAAAGACCTTTTAATCAATTTTCAACTATTTGAGCCATTTCATGAAGTTGAGACACAGTTTCATGATAGATTAATAATAAGCACATCTAATAAGAAGTGGAAAGATACTTAAAGGTTTTCTGCATATTAAGAGTGGGGGTGGGGAAACATTTCCCTTCACACCAAGAACAGCAGCACTAACAACACCGATGCAGCAAAAAAAAAAAAAAAAAAAAAAAAGTCAAAATTCATCCCGAGAAGGAAATTGCCAAATTAAAAAAAAAATAAAAAAAAAAAAAGGGTAAAAAAATATAAAATTCAAAAAAGAAATTTGCCCATTTAGTAATAAAAGTATTTGTTTTATGGCAATCAAAGAAATAAAATAAGCTCAATATGGAGCTGTATTTATGTAATGTACATGATGTAAATTGTGCTGAAAAGATCCTACCCATTTCCCAAAATCTCAAATATTTTTTTAAAGGGCTTCTTGGTCAGGTCTTCAGTGTCTTAACCCATATATATATATATACATATACAGTGTAACCCGGATATAAGAGACCCGGATATAAGAGACTTCTTCTCCAGGTCCCGACAACTCTCTTATATCCAGGTTACACTGTATATATTTTAAAATGCAACTGTCAATCTGTAAGGGTGGGGTGGAATAATCAAAATACATGACAATCAACTTATTTGCTGCTATCAGCATCTGTGGCTAGATAGGGTGCATCAAATCAGTTACATGCAGCTGGCCCAAACAAACTAAAGTCAGGTTGATGCAGCTAATTTTTAAAATTTTGTTTATCTGAAACTCCCAAAGTAACTTGATACCTGTACAATAAAGTCATAATTAGTGTTGTTTTATAGAATTAAGTTACTAACCAGTAGACAAGATAATTTGAAGTAGTTTTGGTTTTGATTTACAGTCACAATTATTAAGGCGTCTCATATTGGGGAAGGTTTTAGAGAAATAATAAAAAAGTAAAGAAAAAAGAATCTGATAGACTTAGTGAAAAATATAAGAGAGGGAGTAACAGTGCAAGTGTTTCATTTTAAAGTTCTTTTTTTTTAAACTATCAAATATGAATGACTTATTACTCTTGACAAGTTCTTAATTAAAAATAAATGCATAAAACTCAAAGTAACCAAGAAATAATCAAGTAAAAAAAAAAAAAAAAAAAAAAAAAAGAAAAAAAAAGAGTATTTGTGTACTTCAAATAAAACAAGCTACAAAGTTAGACTTGAAGAGAGGTTAACAATTACAAAAAAAAAAAAATTCATTGAGTTTAATTTTCAAAATTTGGTCTATTTGGACAATTTTATTTTTAAACATATTACTAAAAACAATAGACATTTTACGTCTTAAAATTTAATCTTTTTTTTCATGGTGTCT
>OZ038507.1:88786665-88939165 GCA_964036315.1 Acanthosepion esculentum
TTATCTGTCTGGTTCATTGAATTTCATCAGAAGCTGAGCTAGTTTGATAGAGAAATTGCTATTCAGGGCAATGTTTATGGTAACAGTCCTGGATTGTCACTTAAATACCTAAATGCTTAAGAATGGCAATCCAGGCGTTGCTTTAATTTTGAAGATGTCTCCAAATATCAAAGTGTTATATCCCAAGCTATTGGAATGAACAAAAACAAATGAAAATAAAAGACAAGTGTATTTTAACACATAAATAAACAACCTTTATTCATTCACTGTCTGAGAACAGCAAGGATTGCAGGGATTGGAACAATGAATTCCAACTGTGTGTCAGGTTGTCGCCATGTTCAATTCAGAATTGGCATACCCATCTTCATGGACAAGGGAAGCAACTAAATTTTATTGTGTTATTGTCTTTTTTTTTTTTTTTAAGGGAAAGAATTTAGCTTTCTCTAACAAAGCAAACAATTTTTCATTCCAATCAAATTCAGTGCTGAAAATTTTTGTCAAAAATGATTTCCCAAACAAGTATGGCATTAGAAAATGGTACTTTGGAGATGGAATAAATAATAACCTTAACATTTTTTTAAAGACTGTTGTATTGTAAGGGCAGCAGTAGCAAACTTTCAGCAAGACTAAACGTATATGTGCCACTAACCAGATTGGTTCCATAGTCATGCAGGTTTCCAGTAGCATTGCAAGAAGGTCACCTGCAAGATTGAATAGCACTCTGTAATACTCTGTAATACTCAGTTGTGTACATGACAGACATGGAAGCAACATCCC
This sequence comes from Acanthosepion esculentum, assembly GCA_964036315.1. Taxonomy (NCBI): domain Eukaryota; kingdom Metazoa; phylum Mollusca; class Cephalopoda; order Sepiida; family Sepiidae; genus Acanthosepion; species Acanthosepion esculentum. The sequence continues at coordinate 88,787,443 of OZ038507.1, forward strand.
AAGTGTAGTCATCTACGGAACCCAAGTGTAGTCATCTACGGAACCCAAGTGTAGTCATCTACGGAACCCAAGTGTAGTCATCTACGGAACCCAAGTGTAGTCATCTACGGAACCCAAGTCTAACATTTGGCATCATAGTGCAGAGTGCCATAAGTTACAAATCATGCTTACCTTTGGTTTTTCTTGGAACAGTCCATTTAGGCCTCTGTTCAACTCATTCTATTGTTATTTCTGCAACAGCAAAGCCAGGGCTCAAAATTAATGCTGTCCTGGCAACAATAAAACATTAGTTTGGAATGACTGGCTAGGTTCCTTGGGATGATGGGGTGATGATACAAAATGCTTAATCAAAATTTCATTATAATTTTTACTAAAAAAAAAAAAAAAAAAAAAAAACTTCTCACCATAGTGGTGGGCTTTTAATAAATGGAGCATGTGTATGCACACACATGCTCTATTTATCTGTCACAGTTTTTGATTAAAAAAGTTGAACCATTAACAAACAACACTTAGGTTTTCTGATTATCATAACTAAATTGAAAATGTGAGGGTGAATTTAAAAATGATAATCAAACACAGAAAATTCACTTATGATGCAAGATGGTTAATTGTAAATGATAATTTCTTTTTGTTAACTTTAAAAACTTTTTTCATTGTGATTATTTGGAATGCTGTAATATTCTCTATATAGAAAATAAATGTATAGATCACAGTTCTTCAAGTAGGATAATAAAAGTTACTCTCAGCATTAAAATTAATTAGCATTTCTGTATCAGAAATCTTATTCAAGGTGATTTAGAAACAAAGAATAAAATAAGTCAATAACAAGCAGAAATTTCATCATTAAACATGGAAAGAAAAAAAAACAAACTATCAAATTAAAAATCAAACAATTATCAATGTCAGAAAGATGAAAAGGGGAAAATTAACAGAAGATAACTGATAACTGACATCCATTAAACATGGCACGTGGAACTAGAACAGTCTACCCCAGTGAGCGAAATAAAGGGTTCAGTTAGACATTCCAACCACCAGAAGGCTGGAGCGTACAACGGCCGAAACGTTGTAATAAATATGGCGACAAAGATGAGGACAATAGTCCTAATAATGTAAATAATGTACATAATACCTCATCTCAGAAATATAGACAGATATTGAATATATTTTAACTCATAGCTGTATACAATATACAAACAGCTGTATTTTTTTACAAGAGAAATTTTCTTACAGAAGAAACAAACCTAAGTTTTTACCTATTGTAAATATGTGCTATAAATATCAACTTTTCATTAATAAAAAATTAGATGAAGAAAACAAGTCTATTTTTGACTGTGTTTTCTTGATCTAATTTTGATTACTGTCATTGTACCGAGAACATTTCTTTCTCAAACTGTCTGATGGGAATAAACATAGAAACATTGACGTGACAGAAGCTGTGGTTTGATATACACACTGTCTAAGTGCAGTCTATGAATGATATTTGAGTGGTACAAAAGGCATCTAAAAGAAACAAGTCTAGCAAAAATAAAACTAGATAATCCCAGCAAGATTACAAGAATCATGATATCTGGCAAAACATTGCTCTAAGCTTGGAAGGATGATTGGGGGAAAATGAGGTGAAAAGAAACTGGAGGTGGTGAAAATTGGGGAGTGAGAAAAAAAAAAAAAAGACAGCACTCAAGTGAATTAGAACATTTCTCTATTTTTTTTTTCTTTCTCTTTAACCCCATTACTTGTTTTCTATATCACTTTTACAGATGGCCACTAAGGTGGAACAGATTCTCAGCAGTTTGGAGCCAGCATACAGTCTCAATTCACTTACCTGGAAGGAAGAGAACTTAGAGATGTAGAGACAAATATATCTGAAGGCACCGTGGAGAAGTAGAAGAAAATACACGCACATGCATGCACATAAAGAGAAATACGCAGAAAAAAAAAGAAAAAAGAAAAATGATACATACTAAGTGCTGAAAAGTTCCCAGCCAAACACACTTAACAAAATCTGATAAAAAAAGGATTATTTTTTTTCTTAATCTTTGTTAGACAACTTTTCAGCACTCCTTGTAACTACTAAAAAATAAAAAAATTATATATATATATATATATATATATATTATAATATTTTTAGTTTTTAAAAATATGATTCCTTCGCTACATAAGAGTTCTCATGTTTCAAAAGCGAGAGCCGAGACCCCTAACATAATTTTTTTGTAGCGAAGGAATCATATTTTTAAAAACTAAAAATATAATATAAGCTCTACTTCTGTATGGAGCACTGTCTTTTTGAAAATAAAAGCAAAATACTAAGGAACACCGGATTACCTACCTAACGTGTTCTTTCCTATTTTTCTGCACACACATATATATATATATATATATATATATATATATATATATATAAAAGAGAAAGTAAAGACTGAAGAAACCAACAAAATAGACAAGTTATTGTCCTATCAGTATCTGTGTGCTTCATGTACTTGTATCACTTAACATCAGTATTATGCTATCAAATATATAACATTAGTATTATGGTATCAAATATATACCAAGCAAATAATCTATCACCTTTACTGAATCCATCAGAAAGAAATAACAATACGTGAGTATTTTGTTCTTATACCGACAAAGAAACTGTGATGGTAACGGGGTTAGTTTACTGCTGTTTCAACTCTAATTGACTTGTCTCCAAGGTTTTCCCTTTCTTTTGCTTGTAAATCAAAACATAGATGCAGTTAATAAAAGCTTAATGACAGTTGTAACAGAAAAAAAGGCTTGTTGTACGAAGTCAATCAGATAATGTTCAGTGCAGCCTAGCTTTCAAAGTTTGTGTTACAAGGATCAAGTGAAGAGAGTCATATAAAAAGAAAGTAAGGTTTGAGAACTGCTTGAATATAGGTCAGCAACAAGCAGTAGGAAGAGAGCAATGACCTAAAAGTGTCAATCACATGATAAAGAACAATCTCCACAGATGAGGAAGAGACTTGAGGCAACAGAAGTGGTATTCTACAGAAGGATACTGAGAATAACATCGACTAAATATGTGAGCAATAAAGTTTCAGAAAAATGGAAACAAAAGAACATTTCTAATTAATATCAGAAAGAGACAGTAGAAATTTCTAGGGTACATAATGAGGAAAGAGGGTTTGGAGAATTTGACACTCACAGGACATATTGAAATAAGGACGGATAGAGAAAACCTGCAAGTAACCTAATGAGCTTTTGTAAATAAATGGCAGAACAGGGATTGGGAAGAATGACAAAAAAGGAAGCCTTACTAAGAGCTACAAAGGATAGGAAGTCGTAGAGAACCATGATCTACATCCTGAAGAGACAAGGCATATAGAAAAAGATGACACACTTGGGACTAGGATATTTTTGTGCTATTTCATATTATCAAAATATCTTGTCAGGTACTTCAAGAGAATCATTGTTTTCATTACCTTTACAAAGTATTTATAAATTGTGTTGAATCACAATTCACTCATGGAAAAAAAGCCCTCAAGACATTAGCTGCTACTTTGCAGTTAATAAAAAAAAGAATTAAAATTTATCAAATTTAAGTTTATAATGAAAGCAAAAATAACAGTTTATAAAATATTTTTAATACAGTAAATATTTTAAAAATATTATTAGAAATCACATTAAAAGTTTTAATGTTTGTCAGTTTCTATTTACAAAATAAAAATTTAAAAGAAGATCATTTTTATATCAAAACTTCATTTTTGTCAATATTTGTACCAATAACAAACTAGTGTATATGATGCAAGGTAATCAATACAAGACTGGATTTGCCTTCATATAAGCCTCCAACACACACACACACACACACACACACACACTTAATACTACAGTACTATAGAGTCATTCTAAGTAAAAAGTACTGGTAACCAACAATGTCTGGTAGACTTTATCCAACTTTGCAAATCCTGGGCTGATTATTTTCAGCCTTTTTCTTTATAGGAGGTGGTAGAGGGTTTCATGTCATCTAATAAGGGATTTTAAAAATAAGGCAGACATATTTTTCTCTAAATTGCAGAAACTACATTTTTGGTGGAGATTTTTAAAAATCTCCACTAAAAACTTTGTTAGGATTTGGAAGCATAATTATTGTAATTAATCAAGTATATTCATGAATAAGGCAAAAACATTGTCTATTATGTAGAAAATTGATATGAAATAAATTGGCTATTAAAATGATGATCTGAGAACTTGAAATAAAATCTTACATTTGCAGGACTAGAACATGTTTGATACAAGGCTATATTTTTATGATCCTGCACATCTGTCATACAATAATATTAATACATTCAGTTACCCTATTTCCTTCTAATCTTGTAATAAGTGGAAACAATTATTGCTTGTAAAATATTACTAATTTAAATGAGAAAATATTTAATAAAAGAAATATAATGCATTATTTGTTACCAGCGAAAACAAGAGATTCTTTAATTAAAAGATATAAAAGGTTATAAAATGTTAACAAAATTATTTCTTTAAATAATAACATTAAAAAGTCATCCCCCAAGAAATACTGAAATGATAAAATTGCAGTTTATTAAATATATAATACAGTGTGTGGCAGAAGTACCTCCCACATTTTAAACTGTCAGCTGCGTAGTGCCAGTGAACTTAGGCAAGTGGGAATGGTGTCACCACCTAGCTAATGTCTTACCATTTTTCTCAGATACCATCATGGCTTAGACTGGTGTATATCATATGTTTACTGTTGAAATGTTTTGTAAGACTGGTGAATCTGTAATTGAAACACAGAGAGCTTTTTGTGCTTATTTCAGGCAATGTTGGAATGACACTGTTCAAGATAATAAAAAAAAAAAAAAAAAAAAAAAAAAAAAAAATCAAAAAAAAAAAAAAAAAAAAATCAAAAAAAAAAAAAAAATCCATACTGCTATGAGTTGAAAATTTCAGGGCCACCGGTTCAGTGCTTAAAGAAAAAAAGAAGCCACCTACAAGACCTTGAAGTGCACAAACTTCCAGGTGATGGAAATCTTCAGAAATTGTCTACAAGTGTATAGCGAATAAAGGCCACTATTTGGAGGGTGTCATTTTTAAACCAAACTGAAAAACAGTTGCCCTTTGTTTAAACAGTGAAATAAGTCTTTAAATAGCAGTTATTTTGGTCTTTTTGCTAACCTTTAAAATGTGGGAGATATTTCAGCAACACACTGTATATAAACACTCCAACATGGAACAATTGTTAGCAAGATTACTCCATGAATCATTGTCACAAGTAGTTTCCCCCGTCTTACACTTATGGCTGTGTGCTGTAGCTTAGTAAATATCTAGCATATTTCTGTAGAGTAATGGTTAACAAACTAGTCTTACTAGGCCATTATGACTATAGTGATTTTGATTCTCATTATGTATTCAACACTTCTAGCCTTGTGCTATACTAAGCTAAGTAAATATCAATGTTTGTGTGGCTGAGTGTTTACAACATTGACAGTCTGATTATGAGAGGTTCAAATCTCACTATTGTCGATTTGTCAAGAATGCAACTTCTTGATAATAATAGCCTAGGGAGTTGTGGTACAGTTGAGAATTGCTTAAAAACCATGTCACAGGTTGACCGAAACCTTGTGGGGGACACATTGGGTATAAAAAAAAAATATCCAGAAGTCATTGATGGTTATAGTAGCACTGTCACATCATTGTGATGAAAGGTTTGAGCATAGTGGCCTTACTCCATCATGATCACACAAGCTTATGTGCTCTCTCCCAGAAACTGTAACTAATGTCTACTCAACACAGTTGCACTATAAATCACAGACTGACTCAGTGAATGTTGAAGAAACAAATTTGTCTGAGCAAATGTCTGCAATAGGTAGCTAACCAACCTAGCATATGAATATATTTGGAAATGAACAAATAAATGAACAAACAAGTGCAATAAAAGAGATTCTATTTGACATATACTTGGTAATCTTTTCGCTGAATTATTTGCATATTCAGATTTGCTATAATTTGAAAGAAACCAAATGTTGATCCTATAGTTTTGATCACTTAATTGCAGATATCAATAATTCAATTAATAATTTGCAGATTAGTCAATAAATAACTTTTCATTTAATGGTACAATGAGAGACTGTTGAAACTGAAAAGTTCTCAACCTGACCAAGAAGCCCTAAAGTCTTTTGATCAGATCTTTTCATATGTTAATACTGTCATTTTTTTTCTTAAAAGTTGAAAAAAAAGCTTCTATCATCTTATGTATGTATATAAGAAAAGTACAGTATTTGAGGACATATAACACCCCCCTCCTGACACCTCCATTTATATTTAATATTACAGTATTATGAACCTAGGCAAGGTTACAAGTACTGGTAGTCTATGGTATCTGGATAAACAGTCTATCTCAGGCCTGTGAGATTGGGGGTGATAGGTGAGGGATATGTTATATACCATCAAATAGAGCATATTACAAACTGACTCCCTTTAAAAAGATATGACAAAATATGTCTATGTTTCTGAGATGAGGTATTATATACACTATTTACATTATTCGAACTATTGTCCTCATCTTTGTCGCCATATTTATTAAGTTTTGGCCATTGTACGCTTCGGTGGTTGGAATGTCGAACTGAACCCTTTATTTCACTCACTGGGGTAGACTCTTCTAGTTCCACGTGCCATGTTTAATGGATGTCAGTTATCAGTTATCTCTTGTTAATTCCCCTCTCCAAGTTCTCCACTGCCTTAACCAGGTATTGAACTCACAACTCTTTGGGTCCTGTCACTGGATCTAACCAACGCCTTTATCCACTGTGTTAAGGCGGTGGAAAACTTTGATAGGGGAAATTAACAGGAGATAACTGACATCCATTAGACATGGCACGTGGAACTAGAACAATCTACTGAATCTAACCAACGCCTCTATCCACTGTGTCATGTGTCCTGTGACATTCCTATAATGAAGGTTTTTAAACTTGCTGTTCTTGTTTTGTTAGGCCAAATATTCTTTTAGTTATAATACATAAGGCATAACTGGAAAATATTGTGCTGCCTTAGTGTTACTAAAAGAAGTGAGGGTGGGGTGATAAAATTTTTGACAAACAATTTTTCAAACCTTTAAGAGTAAATCTTCTCCAGTCAGTTTTAACCACATCTGTGTCATTACAAATTGTATGTGCATCAAAGGGCTTTTCTTGAAAGATGTCAGTTAACAATCTTCTTTCAAGTTCATCTTATTTAGTCTACAAACTTTTCAATCAGACAGCATAACATCTCTAGTCTGGTTCTGCAAAAATTAATTGTGCAAATCCAATTCATCATCAGTTGATTACTTCCTTCTCTCTATCCAGACAGACAGACAGACTGACTCATTATGCAGTGGTGCGTGTGCAAAACTGTTATACAAACAAATCATTAAATGACATCTCTAATAAAAGGTCAACATGATATCCAGGGCTTGAAGGATGTTACTGCAATGCTAGATCGGCTCAGATGTACATTCATTAAAGTTAGGAGAAATTTCATCAATAAGTTGGCATGGAAACACATGGTTACTTGCTGTCGAGTGTAATGATTGAACACCTTACATATGCATGTATAAATAATATATATATATATATATATATATATATATAGCAATCTTTGTGAAAAACTGCATCTATAGAGAATTGCCACATGTTTAATTCTATATCCAGTATTACTTTTTCAGAAAACAGTAGGAATTATATAAAAACCAAATGCCACTTTTTCTATTCTGTTAATATAAATTCATATTTGAAAAGAATTAGGGTATATGTTCCGTATAAACTATGACAATACGAAACAAGTTTTGTAAATTAGAGATTATTTTTTTTCACAACCCATCTTAAAATAATTAGTGTTATGATTCACATAGGCTATAATAAAGAATGGTAGATATGTCAAAAATAATAATTCATGGAATTTTTATTAGAATTTTACCTGAATATTTTATTCAATGATTTGCCTTTATTTTTACCAGAAGTCACAGCTGTATATAGTCCAGCTATAAATAAGAGAAAGCCTTGTTTGATGATTTTCTCTAGAGAAAGAAAATGTAGCATTATTCTTTGTTCTTTTCTAATTCCAATGGGAAAAGCATAAGTGCTGCTTTTCTTTTTCACTATTTGTGGCTTTAGTGATTGAACTGCAAAATACTAGCACAGCTGAGCAATGTAGCATCTATTCCGTTATATAAGATACCTGCTGGCATATAACAAAAATTACACCCTTAAATATGAAAATCATAGAAAATAGTGAAAATGTTTCAGATAAAGCAAAGCCATCTAAGAAAGGGTGCTCAAAAGTTTTCAGCCCGACTCACTTCCCAAAATATGACTAAACAGAATTTTTTGGGGAAAGCTATTTTTGCTCGGAGAGAAAGCTTTTCAGCATGCTCTCCAATGTAAGTTGTGTAAGTTAGCCTGAAATAATAAATATAAAACATTACCTTATTTTGTTCTTCCTCATTTGCAAGAGATTTGACTTATTCTATGCAGGATGTCAGAAATTAGAAAAGAAAAATTGTCCAAGATATTTCTAAAACATCATTATATTAAATTTCATGGGAAGCTATCTAATATAGCTCAGCTTATAAATGATCAGAGTCAATCATAAAACATTTAAGAGTCATTTTTGTTTGTGGCAAATAAACTGAAATTTTAATATACATTAAATACATCACCAAGCCAAATGATTGACTTTCTATTCAAGTTTCAAACTATTTTGCTGTAATTGCCTTCATAGTATGATATGTTTTTGTTTTTTGTTTTTGTTTTTTTAAACTGTTTCATAATTTGCCAATTCATTATCTGGGTATATTATTTTTGGCATCCCCCTTCAGTGTCAACTTAACCTGGGCATATATATTTTAATTGTCTTTACAAACCTCCATTGAATGTTCAATATTTTGGTTGGATTGGAGAGTAGGACTGCTACCCACCTTTTTAATCCTCAATTCAAGTCAGCCTCAAGATATTTTCTCCATCTTCAGAAAGATGAGAAGAGAGAGAAAAAAAATCAACACTCAATGAAGCCATCATCAGCTTCCATAAAATGCATTACCTCCTTCATTTTGTTTACAGACAGAGGTATGAACGTGCTCAGGGCTATTTTTTCTGATCAGTTATTGGAAAAAAAAAAAAAAACAATAAAAAACAAAACAAAAAAAAATGAAAAAGATTTTAAATTGGAAGCTTGGTTATGAAAATAATGTGAATATCTAATTTATTTCAATATTAATGGCTTATTTTAGAGAAAAGAGCAGAGGAATATTTATTTTTGGAAGGCAGTGGATGATTGGTGTGCATTACAGACATCTTTAAGCATAAAATAACTTGGCCTGCACACTGGTTATCATTCCTTAATTTTTTTAAATATTTCTTTAAATTAAAATAAAATCTTATATTAAGACCATAACTTCCTGAAAATTTTACAGATTTCAAAGAAAAAAATTCAGTATGAGCAGAATTATTACAGTCACTTGTACAACAATAGTTACCAAACTAATCTTGCAAGCCACTATTCCTGTAAAGAATTTAATCCTCACTAGGTGCCCCACATTTGTAAATTTCCATGTTAAGCTGAGCTTATTAAATAACTAATGTTAAAAAAAAAAAAATTTAAATCAGAGATCGGAAATTATGTTGCATTGTATACATACTAAAAAGTTCCTTTTGCGTTCATTTGAAGTGGCATAAAAAGAACGTATGCATATTTCATTTAATCTCCCATCGATAGATTTTCAATACACTTTATTTCCCCTCCTCCTTCTCACCTACCATACCTCACATCATGTGCTTATTCATTTATTTTTTTTTTTTTTTTTAAACAGTGTTCACAAATTTTTATTTAAAAAAAATAAGGCATTAGGAAATCAATTGACCAAAATTGCCTGAAGATACTGAAAGGTTGAAACCAAGGTAGCGCAATCAGCTGATTTCCTAATTATATGTGTGTGTAAATAGTAATGGTACAGCATTAGTATTTTAATAAATGAATAAATATTAAACTTTTTTTTCAAATAATTCTTTTCACTATTCCTTGATTGTTATTTTAAATACTTTGTTTTTAATATTCAAAATAAGTTCATATCTGTATGTATATTTTTCTTAATCTCTGGTTTTATTTCGTAGCATTTAAATGTACACACTTTAAAAATTTTGCTAAGAGTGCCATAATATTTTCATTTGCTCCTAGGTGTGCTGTTGCTTAAAAAGGTTGAGAAACACTAGTCCAACACAATACAAAATCAAACTAGTACACATAATCATAGTAGTCAAACTGATTCTTTATCTTTGTGCATAGTGGTGTAAATATCTATTGTATTATTAATGCATTAATCAAAAGAATTTATATATTATTTAGTCTATGTAACTAATGTTATTATTAAGAATTAGACTCTAGACTTTGTATTTCCCAGCACATTGTTCTAACCGCTGGGCTATCAGTCGAGTAGAAGTTCAAAAGTATATTGCATTGATGATCAGAATCTTGCTTTTTCAATGTGATCAATAAAAGTGTTATTACAGTTGCATTTACTATATGCATGTTGTGCATTCAAACAGATACTAATTATTGGCTCTAGTTCTTTACAATTTACTGTACAATAGTCTCATGCCTCTCAATTAAATTCATGGAATCACCCCAATAAGTGATTAAATGATGTCTGAATATTTCAGTATCTATATACTCTTAGAAGGAAAATGGAAACAAATCTACTTGGACCGTGAGCATACAGAATTGGTTTGACTGCAGTGATTATATGTGTACTAGTGTCTAGATGCCCATAGTAGATTCAAAAGTAGATAAATGGGCTTCAGTGAGTCAAACTATCTTACCTAATGATACTATGAGTGAAAATATAATAGTCCTTACAATCACAAAAGACAAATATAAAACTATAGATATTCATGAGATTATTCAATATAAACTATAACAAATCAAGCATATGCTAGCAATATATTTTGTACAAACTTCACAAGAACAAATTCTATAATAGTTGAAGTTTAGACATGAAAGTAACATCCAGCAATTTTCTATAAAACTCATATGTTCCACAAATAAGACAAGACTATGTCATTCACACACAGATACACAATGGGCGAGTGTTGAACACGCATATAGGAATGTAGCTTTAACATTCTCAAAAAAACATATAGAAAGCCATTTATCAAAGCCATGTATTTCCAAATGTTTTATATATTGAACAAAGTAATAGTGAAAATATATTTCTGAAATTGAAATCTCTCAATGAGATTAAATATAAAAGCATTCCAAATTTTCCCCAAAGATCATTAGGATGGCTGCATCAACAAATCATATCATTTTAAAAGAATTATAGAGTAATGAAAAGAAAGAAAGAAAGAAAAGCTAATTATAACCATTTACAAATCTGGATTTTACAAAGATGTACTCTGGCTAAGGTTCACATCTTGCTAAATGTGAAAATATAGATGTGAATCTCAGAGTACAAAATTGTTAGTGTATAGAAGTTTCTCCTTATCACAATTTGAACTTTCATTCACTTAGGTCAAAGGTTGGTAACCAACATTTTAAGAGCCAATTTCTTTTTTCATGGCAGGGCTGCAATACAAAATAGAAATACCTACAAACTTGGTCAGATGAATCACTTACCAAATTACTAGTTGACCAAACATACTTTACACAGTATTAAAAAAAAAAAAAAAAAAAAAAAAGAATGAATTACTCAAATAACTTATAATAAAGGGGATTAGAATATAGATATGTTTATATCTATTGTACTTATATTGGTGATGATATAAAAAAAATGAGTTACAGCATTTTTAAATAACCTTCTGATCAAAGATAGATAAGATAAAATTCATGTAATTAACCTAGATGCGTTGTTAGGATTTTAATAGGTAACATGTCTACAGACATTTTACTACTGGCTGAGTTGAACATATTTATGGGCCAAGAAAGCTATTTTATACTGGATCAACATAGGCCCATGTTGCTAGTGTGGAGGAAAAAAAAGTTTCTATTTCCACTGAAGCAGTAGCAATGTTGTTATCTATTTTTATAGATAGAGGAGAAAATGGTTTTGATAAAAGAGTGTTGGGCTATCACTGCATGTAAGTTCCATTCTTTGAAATTCTCAATTTACCCTCTCCCACTACACCTATATGACTACATACTGCTAAATTGAGTACAAGTAGATAGATAAAAATCTATATAAATATTTATCTGGCATTGCTTACTAAATGCAAAACAATTCCCTGGCAAAATGCTGAATCAAAAAAAAAAAAAAGAAAATTATTATAATCACCTGTGTGTATGTGCGTGTGTATATATATATATATATATATATATATATATATATATATATATATATATATATATATATATTATAGAAGTTCATATGAGCATGTCTGTACTGAAATCCAATGTAATGAATAAAAGTTCCGAAAATCATAAAAAGCATGTACAATGCTTAAATGAAATCTTCCTCCACCTCCTATTCTAAACAAGAAATGGCTTAAGCAAACAATTCTTCAAGTAATTCAAATAACATTTTAGTTTCAGAGAAGTGCAAATCTTACTTGACAGGATTCATATATACTAATATGGTTTGCAATTTTGGCAACATCTTCAAATGAGAAATTGGAAGCAGAACTCCAAAATTTACTTAGAACTTTTTAACTTGGAAAGTGCACACAAGATTGGTTGCATTGGTTTTGTTGAAATTCTTCATATGAAATAAGTATATACTGTTCTAATTACTATATATGCAGATGCTGGTAAGAAAATAGTCCATTATTTCTGGTAAGTCAATAACTGATCAGCAGGTAGCATAAAATGTATTAAATCTTTAACCAGTTAACCACATCAGTACAGAAAACAGTATGAACATTAGAGAGAGAGAGAGAAAGAGACTCTTATACATAAAACAAGTAGTATAAACTGGCTGGAAAAGCTGAACAAAGAACACACCAAGTCTTGGTATCTTCAACATTTCTTATGAATATAAGTAGGGGATATTGCAAGTCATAATTTAGTCTTTGCTTTCAATTGCTAACTAATAATATCCAAATTTGGGAGTAAAGCACCTGACTGACAGTGCTTGGATGCCTGACTGAATTAAACTGAAAACGGTAACTAAGGTTTATTGGATAACACTGAAATACATTATAGTATAAAAAGAAATGGTAAGTTCAATCTAAGGGAAACAATAATTGAAACAAAGCAAGTTCAGTCGGCCAATGATGACAATTCAGGACAACGTAACTATCAACAAATTTTTTTTTTCTATCCTCTGCCAGCCGCTATGATGGAGAAAGCATTACCTCGAACCGTCGCCGGTGAGACACGCTGCAAGAGCCACTCCGTTTCGCGAGGCTCGTTCCTTAATCGAGACGCAATCGCGCCAATCCACCGAAGGAACATTATCGAAAGCGGGCCAATAACCCCTGAAGTCTCCACTGCCACAGGAGTAAAAAAAAAATCTATCAGCAAGAAGAAAACTGTGTTTTAAATTGTTGTTTACACTGTCATCATATATTGCAAACTGTTTCTCTAAGTATTGCCACAAAACAAGCATATTACTTTCTTTTCATATTGCTGACATAAAACAAGAAAGCAAATTTTCACTATTGCCAGATTCAACAAAGTGATAAAAAGTTCAATTCTATTTGATCTTTGAATAAACTGAACTTGCCACTGAGTATAACTAACTTTGTGCATCACTTCAGTGATATCCATTAAATGTTATATATTTGTATAGAGTGGGCCTGACAAGCTTCAATGCAATAATCACAAGAAAAATCTGTATTTTGTCTTGTTCATATATAGCAAGACAGCAATTGGTTTAAAATAGAAACTGTCAAATAGGAAACAATATTAATAATTAATCTCACACTCTTGACAAAGTGAAGACAGCAGTTTGAAATTATAAAACTGAACAATACTGGGTTTGATATCTGAGTGTCACTAAAAAAAAAAAAAAAAAAAAAAAATAGATGAAAGAAAGTTTTGCATGATAATATAAATATATGCTTCAGTGATGATGAAAAAAGAAGAAAAAAATGGCATTGTCCATTGAAACTAAACTTGAAATGCAAATTACAATGTTGTGAACAAAATATATATTTGAATAATGACTTCACAAAACAGGTCAATCGATTCAAAATTGAGATGGCAAACTTTCACTTTTATTTTCCATACTTTAACAGTAGGGAATCAGTGACAATGATAAAACTCCTAAACCTCTCACAAATGGTCATAAAGATAAGGATTTGATCGACTCCTTGAATAGTGTATTTCTTTTACACTTTTGAATAGCCGTTTTATTTCTAAAAGGATAACCACTGGAAAAATTAAAAATACTACAAAATATAAGCCTTCTTCCCAAGATTACAATCACTAATCAAAACACTATTAAAAATAAAAACCATATAACTTACAAGTGAAAGCTGTTCTTAAAAAAAAAAGGTGAGGGGCAAAGGAGAGTAGGGAAAAAAATGGAAATTTTAACTTTTTAAAAAAGATAACAGGAATGAAAATTTTCTAGGGGAACTAAATAATGGAGTAATCTATATAAAAATTAAGTTACTCAAAAGATAATTTTCATTTCTCAAACTGACAGGCATTCAAAAATACCAACATTATAATTAATAGATTCTCATCCAAAAAATGACATCTGTCTTCCTTAAATTAAAAGTAGTTTTGCATGTATCTTTGTTATTGTTACAAGCAAAATCAGAAACAATTGTTTAGGTCTATTTCAGCCATTTCTGTATAATTATATGAAGATATTATTTTTTTGTAGTTGTCAAGTGTTCTTGATATTCTTGTAACATTGTTTCATTATAGGAGTTATAGGTTACCAACATAACATTGCTATACACAATAGTCAGTTTCCTTTCATTTGCACTGCCTCCAATTTTTTTTTATATTGATAAAAAGAATGAGATGGTAATAAATTAAACATAATGGCATCAAATTAAGGCAGCCTCTTTGATGATTAACTCTTTTTATGTTTCATATTAATTCAGTGAGATTTCAAATGGCTGGTGAAAATACTTCAAAGAGATTATGCAGGAGTTGAAAGGATTTAAAAAAAAATTCATCTCTACTTTCAGCCAATATTTCATCTTGTTAAATACAAAAACATTCTCCCTTCATAAATTGGACTTAACTCATAGTTGCTCTGCTGAAATGATTTTGGTTAAAAGTTACATTTTTGTTTGAGATTTTTCTTTGGTAGTTAATAGTTTAAAATGTAAAATGTGCTACAGAAAGAAAATTGCTATAACTTATGAAAATGTTATTAGTATAGTGAGAAAATCTGACTACAGAAAAATATTATTTAACATGACTAGACAGAATTGGTTAAAATAGACATGAACAATAAACAACTGCTTCTGCTCTTGCTTGTAACAATAAATAAATAAAATATTAAATGCAGAAAACAAGCTAGAGATTCCTGATTCTTTGATTATCAATATTCTGAGCAGCACACAGGAAACATTATTTGAATGTAACTAAATTTGTCCTTAACCAAAAGTCAATTTGCCGCTGTGGTTTTTGAAGCACTAAAAATAATAAAAAAAAGAACAGAAATCAATTATTTTCTCATTTGTACAAATTCGTATTTTTGTTTTTACTGGCAAGGTTATATTGTTGCTTTGGCTTTCAAAATTACCCTTGGCTGATTTCATTTCAATAGACTGATTTTTACCAAGAGACTTAAACATGGAATCGTCACAATAGGAAAGATTTATAATAATGCAACAGAAAATAAAAAATGGAAGAGAGAGATATTTTGTCCAATTGTGATATTTGTTTTTCACTTGAAGGCCTTCAAATTCTCTAGATTAGATAAGGATTTTATTGCATTACAGTAAAAGATCAGGTGATGTTAGACAAATATATTTAAGTAGATTCTCATAAATTGCAATTATCTACAGATTTGTTTTATTTAAATTTATTTGATATGAAAGATTTATTTAACCATTTGTCTTAATGTAATGACAAGCAATATATCCAGTTCAAGAAGAATCTAGAATGTTTCAAGGCAGGAAAAGTGAATGAAAAGGGAGAATTTCAATTATTTTAAAGTAATTTTAAGATAAGTTATCATTAACATTTTTTTTAAAAGAAACATAATACAATCATATCTTGGAAGTGAAGAATGGTATAAGAGTTGCTAGCAAAGAGAATTTTAAATTGTTCACTATGCTATTTCCAGTTGCCAAATATCTTGACAAAATATCATGATGGTAGACAACAAAGAGTATGGATAAATGAGCCTTTGGAAAGATCAGTCTTCCATTACTACCTTACTTGTCTCATCAAACACCTCCTAAAGCCAACTTTGTTAAGAGTCAATAAAAAAAACTGAAAATTCAACAAATGAATCAATTACTTTGATTTATTATAGCTACACCAGATGGTAACGAAATGAAAATAAAATAATAAAAAGGAATGCAATATAGTAAAGGCATAGAATAAGATGCTGTTCACAGAAAACCAGCAAGAGACTTTCTATCAAGACAACTTCACATTCCTTGATAGATCTTGTCCAACAGTTGAAAGCAATTTATAATGGAGCTAAGAGAAACATGTCAATTTTTATCCAGAATTCATCAGAATAGAAAAGATTAGGTAATGAATACAGTTTAATTGTGGAAAATGATTTTATTGGAGGGTTTTTTTTTAAATGTATCCTCCATACAATCATTTTCATTTGGATATAAGATTTAGGCAAAGTGATATGCATATGGATCATGCATAGTAAACAATTTCTCAATTGTCCAACACTGATCCTTTGTCATATCTTGCAAACTTCTAGATTAGATTTAAAGTCAATAGTATAAATTTTAAAATTAAAATGAGCATTTTTGAAGAATTAAGCTTTGTAGCTTTTAATCAGCCACTGCAATCACCAACATGCCTAAAATCTTTTAAACATACAAATTTACATGTGCCATACAAATCTTGTTCCCTGATTAATTTAAGTAAAAAAAAAAAAAAAAAAGCTCCTGTAAATATAATTAGCATTTTTATAGAATTTATTGATTTAACATAAAAACAAGATGAGCATTTCTTCACTTTGAGACTTCTGAATCTCTTGGTTTTGCTAAATTTTGATTAGTCAATTGTGATCTGGTTTTGTTTTTAACCAATTTCAGAACTAAAATTTTTTACATCTGTATTAAGTTTCAAAATGACAGACATAATTCTGTGCAAATTTGTAGTTTCGTAAAATGTTCACAGGACAATAACTGATAAATGAATGCTATCAGAAGCATTCGGAATTGAGGAAAGTCTATCAAATTTCATTTTCAATAATGAATTTGTTCTCAACTCAACATGTTCTAACTGAAGGTTACTAGACATCTTCATAATTTTTGCTCACCAAGTGAAAAGTAATTTATAAATACAAATAGACACTTTTCAACAAAATCTCGAAAACAGCTTTCAAATGACTCTTACAATAACCTGATAATTTGTCATTATCTTTAACACATTCACTTTGCCCTTTTCAATGTAGAAAATGGCTCAAATTCTCATTTTCTGAAAAATGAGCAATTGCAATTTCATCTTGAATGCCTCGATACTTACTAAGAAATAATTCGTTCATACCCTGGAGATTCAATGTTATTTAGATGGGAACTAAAAATGCTAAATCAAATAGCTATTTTTTTTTTTTTATTTAAAAAAAAAAAAAAAAAAAATCAATTTGTTTAGGTACTGAATTTTTTAGTCACAGACTAAAAAATTCTTACTATAGAAGGGAGAAGAAAAAAAAAAATTTTTTGATTAACCATTGGAGACTTAGCTCAAGATCTGACACTCTGAACTAAACATTTCTTACAAGTAAGAAAATTAAAGATGGAATCTAGTAGTGAGAAGAAAGTAAAAATGCTGAATAAAACAATTTAAACTATCAGCAGAAAATGATAATACATTGCTAACACATTATCAGGTGACATTTGAGATTAAAAAAAGAGAAAAGAAGAGAGAGAGAGAGACGGATCACTAGAATTATTAATGTGCCGAAGGCCTTTCCCCAGGGTAGGGTGGACAAGGTCAAAGGTTAAGGTCTCATATGCAATAAACACAACTATCACTCATGTAATGAGCTCACAATTATTGATCGTTGCAACAAACAAGAGAATTCCTTGTCTTTGTATTTTATAAATTGTGCGCATAGAAATTGATTATGATTGAGGATCAGGTAATTGTTTGGATCAATTTGTAAGTTGTGCGCATAAAAATTGATTAAGGATCAGGTAACAATACAAATATTGACAGTTGAATATCAAAATTACATGCAAGATTTTGTTTTTGGTCATAGTAGTATAAAGTAACGAAGCAATCCATTATGATAAAGTCAGACTACTAACGTTAAAAAGAAAGAAATAGGTAAATATTATAGAATATGGAACCCCCACTCTTGATATTTACAAATCTGTAGCTATCATCCACCTATGCCTCTATAAATTTGGTATGATTTTAACTAAAGTTTGTGCTATGGCTTCATTGCCTCCAAAGTTCAGAAAGATATTTCAAGAAAAAATTTTATATATATATATATATACACACACACACACACACGCGGAAAGGTAAAAACTTGCTTTGGAGTTTTGTCAAATTGTGAGAACACTGTTTACTGTAGTAAGATATTTTCTCAACAGATGACCCTTAGACAAGAATTGAAAATGCATGTGGGACAATCCTACTGGACACTTTGCCCAAGCAGTAGTTTGCCATACTAATAAATGTCTGGAAGCTGAAGGCCATTATATTGAGCATTTGTGATTGTAGAATCACAAAATAACTTTTATTAATTTTGTGATGTCTGAATAAATTTAGTATTACTAGGCAAATTTTTCCTTTCTTGAAGTGTGTATACATATTTTTGGCAAACTCTGTATATAAAGAAGAACTACATGTGAAACACTTGAGGATAGAGGGTTTGGAAAATTTAACAATACATTCGGGAAGTCAAGGGCAGAAGGAAACCTTAAGTAACATATCTAACAAGCTTGTGTAAATAGATGGTAAAAATGAATTGGATGAGATTTTTTTTTTTTTAAGCTTATCACCCCAAGCAATGCTGGAAGCCACTAGCACGCAAGGGGTTACAGAAGGTTTGGAGGAAGAGCAGATAGGAGTGGTAAAGGAGGGGATGTGGAGAAAGATAGTGGATCAATCAAGGCATGGGGGTTACAGAAGATTTGGAGCAAGAGCAGATAGGAATGAAAGGTGAAAGGATGTGGAGAAGGAAAGTGGATAGATCAAGGCAACTGAAGATGTCGATTGACATTACACTTAAATAGTTGGAGATTATATTTGTCAGGGAAACAGGAATAAGGAAGGGAGTTCCACAGGTGAGATGTGCGAGACATGAAGCTATTGGAGTAGAAGAGACGTCTACATCTAACAGTTTCAACGGTGAAGGGGTGGGAACGGGATGCCAGCCTCGTAGGACGTTTAAATTCATGAGGCCTGACAAGCATTGCTTAAAGCTACAAAGGACAAGAAGTTGTGAAGAACAATGATTGCCCACATCCAGAAGCGGC
This sequence comes from Acanthosepion esculentum, assembly GCA_964036315.1. Taxonomy (NCBI): domain Eukaryota; kingdom Metazoa; phylum Mollusca; class Cephalopoda; order Sepiida; family Sepiidae; genus Acanthosepion; species Acanthosepion esculentum. The sequence continues at coordinate 88,806,981 of OZ038507.1, forward strand.
ACAGCACATTAAAGAGTTATCTCAATGAATATTTCTATAATAAAAGAAATTTAATTTATGTGATAACTTCTTATTGTAAGAGCTCCAAATTATATTTTCTTTTCACAAAAATGTTTTTTGAAAGAATGAAATTCAGTCAGAAATAATTAGAATTGTTTAAATGCAAATGTTTATCAGAAGAGCAGGAAAAAGGTTTTGAACATTTACAGAAGAAAAATGCATTTTATATAAAAATTAGATTTTCAGTTTTGCATTCTCATGTTGAAATAATTTCTCAAATTAGAACAAATGAAATAGTTAAAAAAATATAATAATAAAAATTAGCATGTTGGAAACGTAACATCAATTGAAGGCGATTCTCAAATCCTTTGTCCAATGCTTGAATTTGCCAAACCAATGACTATGTACAAGTTACTTGCATTTCTTTATGTTCCAGTGAAGTTATGGGTGAGGTTGGAATTTTTTGAGCTATGAACAGAAAACTGTTCATGAACTGATTTGTTTTCCTTGGATAGATGCTAATGTATGCAAATTATAGAAGACAAATTTATGATCCAGCCCCATTACAATGATTCTTTGCAAGTCAGAGCATACTTCAATAAGAGAAGTCAGAATACCAGAAAAAGATGGAAAAACATTCAAATTTAAGTAATCTCTACTCTTATATTACTTTCTTTTAAAATATACAAATTTTACGAAAAAATAATTTAAAAAGGCAAAGGTTAAGAATCTCTTTGTCATGACAGAGAGGGAGAGATCCCTTTGCAGGGTCAATCTTAGAGAATGTTAATCTTATTTTACCAGAAAGAATGGCATAATTCCTTCAATCTGATCAGAGGCTTGCAATATTTGATACTTTTATTATTATAATTATTCTCACTACTTATGTCTCCCACTTTCAGTAATGAAGAAAATCAATTCTGTAAAGAATTGTTCTGAGTACAAATTATATTTGCCAGAGATATTTAATGCTTTTTTTCTTTAAGATGAACTTACATTTTTCTTAGCAACCAAATAGACTACCATGTGCACATACAGAAAGCTTACTTACATATTGAGAGAGTGTGTGTGTTTTCCATAGTTGTGTGTTACACACAGAGACACACACTTGTCCGTCTTGCTCCTTTTTACTTTGCCTCCTGCCTTTAAAAAATCAACCAAGTGGCTTAAGTTTCACATTTGCAAATAGGCCCACTGATATCTATTTCAAAATGGGTAAAGCTTTTTAAAGCTAACTGTTTATGAATTCATACAATATCACTGCAAAAACAGTGTTGCTATTGGTAAGGACTTATTTATTGTTGTTTAAAACAAATCATTTCATGACTATTTTTTGTTATTCTGTGCAGATTTATTAGTCCTAGGAAGATAAATAAAATTGTAGAAACAAAATAATAGATGTTATTGCAATTATCAATTACAATCGGAGAAGTTAGACACCTTAAAAGCTAACAAAACAAATTGTTTTAAAATTAAGTATGCTCATAAATATACATCAGGCTAACTGAAAAATCAAGGTAAATTATGGAGGATGCTAAGTGATATAATTTAATGTCTAATAAACAAGAGTAAATAATGTTGAAATTTTTTTTAAGCTAAAAACTTAGCATTTGAATGTGTTCATTTAGAATTTCTAGAAAGTGGTCTTTTCAAAAGTATTTTACCACAAAATTCTTATTTTAGATACATGATTCTCTATTAATATATCAACATGACATTTTTAGCAAGATCAGGTAAAACTAATTTAATAATTTTGAACCCACAATAGATTTTACCTTTGAATCTGAGGCTAACAACACTTTTCCCTTCCTAGATATCATGCTACATAGAACTAATAAAGAACTTCAGTTGGAATTTTACAGAAAATATACCAACAAGAATGATCATATTAATTTCTATTGTTACCACTGTAACAGAATAAAATCTGGAATAATTATAGGATTCTATTTAAGAACATTAACAATTTGCAGCCCCCACCCCCAACATTTACCTAAAGAAGAAGTATATGTAGAAAACATTTAAAAACCTCCAATATCCTCATTATTTCATCCACAATACTAAGAGAAAGGCATACAAACTATACACCTGCAAAAAAGATAATGAAATTATTAACAACAATAAATTAGATAAAAACAGACATAATACTGCCTACCAACCCCTTAACATCTACGATCCAAAAGAATTTATTCAATCTTAATACCAAAACTATTAGGGATATGATCAGAACCAAAAATATCCATAATAATAATAATAATAATTCTGAAGCAGGTAAAATAAACTGTTAAAATACATTGGAGAAACTTGCAGAAATTGAAAAAAAAAAAAAAAACATGTCTGAACACAAACACCTTATACACAAAATTTATCAAATGCATTAGCCATACATAGAAATAAATTCAATCACAACTTTGATCTAAAGAATGGCACACTTATTAAAAGAGAAACTTAAACGAAAAATTCTTGAGAGTGCTGCTATTGAATCTTACTAAAATATACTTTTGAGCCCGAGTTTTTTCCAAATATCTCTTTTCCTGAATGAAATACTCCTTTTCCAAGCTAACATACATGACTATAAAACTTTTAAAAAATTAAAAGAAAATGGTTAAATTCATAAACCTTTTATTTAAAATATATAATACATAAATTCCACATTAAAATAATATAAATAATTACATTATAAAAATTCAACATTTACTCACTCTTGTTTATTAGATATTAAATTACATCACTTACCATCCTCCATAATATACCTGGACTTTTCAATTAGCCTGATGAATATTTATGAGTGTTTTTAAATTAAAAAATTCTGAAAAACAACATTTTTACTTTTGCTTAGTACTTTTTGCAAAATAAAATCCTTACATTTGCATTGATAAAGTCCATCAGAGGATGAAGCACGTCAGCCAAAATGTTTTATTTTTGTCTTTAATCATATTGTCCTTTTACAGATATATTTCAGTTATATCTTAAATATATGTGTGTGTGTGTGTATATAATTTCTATATATATATATTATTTATATATTACATATGTGTGGTACTTATTGGAAAACGCTTAATATCAGTGATAGAGCTAACATACCTTTGATGTGAGTTTGTGACCTTGGGTTTCATGCTCTAGCAATTGTCAGATATATATATATATATAACAATCAAAAAAGTTTATATTGTTTGATATTTTTAAAAGAATAGAAATTACAGTGATTATGCAAACAAAGATCAGGATATTCTTTTAGAGCAACTCCAATGGCATACCAACAAGATTGTTCCTCATGATGAGATTTCCTTGTTCAACATCTCAGTAGAGTAATACATTTCAGATGCATCAAGGAAGGTCTTCAGTGATGCACTGTCTTCATTGCCGATTTCGGGTTTTGCATCATATCGGCTCAAACAGCAACCCCGACCTGATTCCAAAAGATTCAGGCCGCCTCCTTGATAGCGTTGTGCTACGCACCTCTCATATCAAACACAAAATTTATTGTAAACTTCAGATTCTTGGACATGAAATCACCATTTATTTTCATTAGTGGAAAAAAAAAAGAAAAAAAAAAAAGGTCAGTTATTCAATCATGCCATGTCAAACAAATTTGTCAAAGTGAAACAAGAGGATGTTAAAAAAAAAAATTAAAAAAAAAAAAAATTAAAAAAAAAAAAAATAGATTTATGTCCTGCAGTCATTTGAACTAACACCAGCTTTTTCATCTTAACAAGAAATGACCCACACATGGTAGTTTCAGAAATTGAGAAACCTAAATGGTTAGGCAATTCTAAAAACTAGATGGTTTTCCTTATCAGCCAATTGCCACAGAAAAAAGAAAAATCAATTTTAAGAAAGGCAATAAAGTATCCGAATACTTTTAATGTTAGCAAGCATGACTTCATTGTGGAATACTGAACACATGATTTCAATATCTAATATTCAGATTTTGGTAACTGGAGAGATTAACCAATTCTTTGATTTTAAGCCTTTGTAAAACAGTGTAAGATATGTAAGGTAGGTTTAAACCTTATTTACTTCAAATGAGAAAAGTAGAATAATTTTCTTTAGTATTTCTGTTATGTGATAAAAAACAATATATATAATAACATTCATTATTTTGTGCACTATGAATTTGATTGTGAATAAAAGCTGAGGCAGTCACAAGCATGTAAAAAGATTCAGAACTGACATGCTTACAAAAGGTGACAGTAAAAACAAAACAAGGAAAGTATACATTTATACTATTTTTTCTTTTACATACACAAAGGAATAGTATATCATTTTAGATGGAAAAAGATCTCCCCCTAAAAAAAAGGTTTCTTGTAACTTTGTTTCTTAAAGTCTCAATTATATTTCAGAAGAATTGATAAAATTTATCCTTTCTTCCAAAATTTGAAAAGAGAAGTGATTTGTATTTTAAAAAAATAGACTAAAATAATTCAAAGTAGAATAAACAGAATTTAACAATGACTGAAACACCAATGATTAATGGAATTTATTTAATAAATATCTCTTGCAAATGGAAAACTCAAGAACTCTCAGTTCCAATTAAGCCTGTTGGAGATTTCCTGTCTGTAATCCACAAATTTAACAGACTTCTCCATTTGCATCATTTTCTATTGCTTCACAATTGTAAGAGACAAAAAGTATTTAGCTATTCAATGAAGGTTACCATCTATGACAGTTACTACACAAAAAAAAAAAAAAAAAAAAAAAAATCATTACACACACACTGTGTGTGTGTGTGTGAGTGTGAGTGTGAGAGAGAGAGAGAGAGAGAGGAAAAGAAAATAGAAAGGTATATTTTTCTTTTAGTCACTAATTGCTCTATGTGGTGAAGGTTATGATAAATGGTTTGTATTTGACATCATTTGCTTAACATAAAAGAGTTTGTACCTCATTGACAGTGTATCAAAAACTTTTGCTTACTTGAACTGTAACTCCTGGCTTCGATAATAGGTCATTCACAATAACTACTTAACAAATCAAGCACTCATGGTATTACTCAAGTGTTTAGCATTTATATACATTTTCCTTCAGCCAAACAGAAGTGGCAGAAGGTGACATGATAGTAGTGGTAAGAAGTTTTCATTTATTGATCCAACAATGTATCACCAATGAGAAATTGTAAAATCTCAATATTCATAATGTGCATTTGATTTCATAAATTTCTTGCCAGTCTTATCATAAATATTCCAATATGCTTTATTAACTGAAAATGATTGTTTTGGTAGACAAAAGATAACTATATTTTTATTATCTGTATTTACTTATCTATATCTATAATTCTCAACGTGTGTGTGTGTGTGTGTGTGTGTGTGTGTGTGTGTGTGATTGGATGCTGTTTATGCATTTCCTGTTTTCACTTGATTTTGATGACATTTTTTTTGTTTGATAAATAATTCTTCACTGCCAGTTTTGAGTCCAAATTGTTGCCGACAAGGCTCTCCACTACTTCCTGTCCATTATAACTCTCAGCAACATTTTACTATTTACTATTCTTGGATATATATCTTTCCTAAAAACTTTAATAAAAATAATTATTAAATTATTACAATAATATTATGATACAGTTAAAATTATATAATTAATTATATAAATTATAAATAATTATTATTATTATTAATATTATAATTAATAATTATAATTAACATCTGTGAAGAGAACCTGAAAATGTAATCTATATAATTCTCAAAATGTGTGTGTGTGTGTACATGAGATCGGATGTTGTTTATGCATTTTCACACTTTTCATCAGATTTCGATGAAATATTTTTTGTTTGATAGATAATTCTTCAGTGTTGGTTTCGAGGGCAAATTGGTTGGAAAAAATTACAACCTTGAAGGAGAAAAATTGTAAAAACTGATTTTTTTACACTTTGTGCAAAAATCAAAGGCAAAGTTTAACGTTTGTAAAAAACAGTGTACAATCATTTTTGAGAGTTGAAATCTAACACAAAAGATACACAATGAAGAGACGGTCATGTAGCACTTGCAGGAGTGTTCAATGCGTGGCTGTACGAGGTAACAGGTATGCAAAATAACATTTTTTGGAGGGGAGGTGATAATGCCTCAAGCAAGATAACTTTTGTCAGAGACATCCTATTTTCATCATTTTTCCTGTGAAACAATTGCTCACTTGTAGCAAACCAATAAGTTTTACAGATGCAAGACATCAGTAATGTGCCTTCAACGGTTAGGCATTGCTTTCATTGTCATTTATAGCTGTTCCCAAATCGTCTTTAGAACGTCCAGTACACCTGTGAAAATGCCTTTGAATGCTTCAATCAGAGCCACCGAGTCCAAAGGTCAATGTATCTATCAGCTTTCCAGAAGAGCATACCTGAATGCTTCTGTGTGCAAGGCTTGAAATGATGATCAAAGGACTCAACGACTGAGGAGAAACACCTATTCAACAGCTGCTGCGCGTGAGGCTGAAACAAGATTGAGAATGCAAAAATGGCCCTTTTCATTTTTAATCCCCATTTGGGGATGTACATCAGTTGCATCCAATTGTCGTTAATAATATTGATTTTCGGTTGGGCTGACTTTAAACTGCTCTTAAACTGAATGGCAAACATTCCCAGTAATGAAACACCCGGTTGAAGACAGGTTATATCTGCTAATAAAGCTAATATGTAAATGACTTGTGATGATTTACGTTCCTGAAGTAACTACATTAAAATAAATTGAATATCAACAAAACATTTTTCAATGCATGCATCAGTCTATTATGAATTGTTAACATGAATACAAGATATTTCATAGACCATATTAAATTTCACTTCTTTATATTTGAATTCATTTCAACAAATATTACACTATATTTTGCATAATTATTTGTAACATTGAACAATTATTTTTAATGACTATCATTTTTTTCTTGTAACAGTTTTAGAAGTAAAAACCTCCCCTTTGCTAATATTGGCTATTTAGGAAAATATTACATGGAAAAGTAATTATATATTTGCAGCAATTTTAAAAACAATGTTATACTTCAACTATACTAAAAGATTCAGTCTGTAAAATTAGAAAAGTACTTTTCCCTAATGAAGAATAATTCCAATTTTTTATTAAAAGTAAAGCTTTTAAATGAGAATCACCTAAGAGTTGGGTAAATAAAAACATTTAATCACTTTAATTTATATTTCATACAACATGTATGAAATTATTGAAAATTTAAGCTTAAAAATATAATTGCAGAAAATTTAGTTTGATTATATAGTTGCAAATAGTTATAAAGGTTGTAATCAAGTTATATTTATTTTTCAGTATTAAATTCAACAGTTAACCTTATCAGTATGGGCGTTTAAGATTTAAATTCACAAAAAAATATCCTTGTGAAAACGTTTTTTTTTGTTTTTTTTAGAAAGCTTAAAAAATATATTTTTTTAAATTATTTAATAAATCAAAATTAAAATGGCACAAGACAAAAAAAGTTAACATCTGTATTTAATTCCATGAACATTTTTCCTAGAACATTTAATAAATTTTTACCAGTTGTGAATTTGACACACATACCATCAAGCACTGTATCATTTTACCTCAATATCTATAATATTAGTGTTGGCCAAGTATAATTTCATCACTTTTATAACCCTTCAGAGTTGATATAGTAGTTGAGTTTTATTTTTATTTACCATCCATATAAGGTGCACTTCCTGTATTTTATATCCTAATGGTTCGGTTACAGGTACTAGAGTAACACCTAAACACACCTGTTTGATATACTAGTAAATTTGATGGCCCCCAGAATGAAATATAGTGAGAAATATTTAAATTATTATTACAAATTAAAGGAAAAATAACCCCCAAAGGTTATGGATAAATCATAAAATATTTTTTCATAAATATTCCTACTCAAATTATAGGGGAGTGTTATATTTAAATACAGTGCTGTAAATGATAGTATTTTTTTTTTTATTTAACGGATATGGTTGAGGATACTTCAATAATAAAATATTGGATGACTCATCCAGAAATAAAAGAAAAAAGGGAGTAGTTTTGTTATCATAAAATCTTAAATATTCACTGGAATAATGTAATTTGTGACACAAAAATTTCAGAGAAATTTAGCATTTTAATTATGAATAGAATTAATAATATAACAGTAGCAATGCAAAACTTAACTCTAAAATAGTTTTGTCTCTTACATTTTGTGAAGATGAATAATACATTCAGTAAAGTGGCTTAACCAAAGAAAATCAAGATTGAGCTGGTGCAATCAAAGACTTTCATATTTAGTTATATGATGTCTTTAAATAAAATGATAGCGCACCTTGAATCACATGATCAAGTATGTCATCAAGTGTTGATGTATTGTAGATTTGGCTAGGAAACACTCTACACAAAACATTCACTTCAGCTTCCACATGCAGTGCAGGGTTTTTCTTCACAATCTGAGTAGAGTGAGTATGAGAGGGCTTTGCAAACCACATTGTTAAAATCAATCATACATTTTGAAATAAACTGTTTGCTTTTTTGACCCCCCTCTCTATCTCCATTCTTAATAAGGGGGGGGGGTATCAACAAAACAGTTGTTTTTTTCTCTCTATTGCTACCACTATAACAAAAAGATAGCTGGTCAGTACATATCCTGTATATATTACATTTAGTACCATGATCAGCTTATTGTACTGCAGTAGTTCACTAAAACTGCATAAGTTATCAAATAATCTTCATACATATAAATTTTGAAATTTCGAGAGACATTACATTATAGAAAACCGTATTTGATGCTGATACCATGCAATTCTACAGAAAATATCTTTATGTAAGTAACAAAATGGATAGATGAAGAGAAATAGTCCTTAAAGAATTAAATGCTAATATAAGTAAAATAAGGAGTAAATAAATAAAATAAGACTTTTTTTTTTTTATTATCATAATGTTAGTAATAAAAACAAAATCCTTCAATGGCAGACAGCCAATTCCTAGCAAGTGGCTGGAAGAAGATCTTTGAATGTTTATATACCTCAACATTATGGATATCATGTTCTTTAGAACATCTTTCCACTACTTATGTACTAATACAAGAGATATAAAAAAAAGAAAAGAAAAAAGAAGAAAAAAACCCAAAGAAAAACAAATAAAAAAAAAAATCATGGGGATTGCTCTTCCTGCTCCCAATTTCTGCTGAGGATATCATATCCACAAAACACACACTACAGGTTAATTAAAAGTGATATTACTTAGGATCAGGTGTATAAAGTGTAATATGAAATGGGGCTAACAAATGTGAATTCCAAATTAAGTAGACCAATAAATTTTTCATGTATCATGTCTTAGTCTTCTTTTTCAGCATTACACTGCCACTTTTTAGTGATTGTTCAGAGTTTATTAATCTAAGCCTTAGGTAATATTTGTTTTTTTGTTTTTCCGCATTAAGTAAATTATACAGTAATTATATACTTGTAAAAGTTGCAATACTGAATGGTATAATTTTAATATATCCAAGACAACTTGGTGACTCCTTGGGTTATGCTTTGGTAGAAAATTATGATTGAGAAAAGAAAAAAAATGCTCCTTTACATCTTATATAGGGAGGAGGTTTTTTGTTGTTTTGCACACAATTTTTATTTTATTTTTCTCATATTAAAAATAGTAATGAGCATTTAATAGTTATTTCCCTTGAAAACTCATTTTTCAGTTGAGTGCAAATGCAAACTCCACATTATCATTCAGTTACACATCACCCAGATTTTTTTTTTTTTTTATTCTTTCAGTGCATTTGAGGCATATTTTTAATAAAATACATCTGGCTGAAATGCATCATTTTGACTATTTAGAGGTTAAAGACCAAAAAAAATATTAAAAACTTATTATACAAGAGGCTGCTGAAAAGTTCTCAACCCTGACCCACTCCCCAAAAATCAGTATTTCAAACATCAGAATTTTGTTAAAGGAAAATTGAGAAATGATGTACCAAGTGTGTTGAACTTCAGGGTGATTATATGGAATAGCATATACATTTCTTGGCTAAAAGTCACTACTTCTCTAGGACATTTCAGCACGCACTTTTTTTCTTTTAACCAGTATCACCCCAAGCAAGGCAGTACAGCCCCTAACAAGCAAAGGGTGACAGGGTGTGGAGGAATTAGGAACAGAAATATTAGTAATGAGGAGAAAGAAAAGAATGATCAGAAGGACAGTAGATAGCGATTGACATTGGATTCAAACTTTTGCAGATTAAAGTTGGCTGGAAAGCATGGGGCCTGGAAGTGAGTTCCACAGACGAGAGGTGCGAGAAAAACTGTCAGCATAGAATTTACAGCTATATCTAGCTAGCTCAACTGTAAATTGAAGAGTTCTCGCCACTAGTCTAGTATTGTGCTTAAATTAATACAGTCTAGGTACCATAGCAAAGACCTCATCTGAACAATCACCGTGAAAGTATTTATAAAAAGGCACAGAGAAGCAACCTTACAGCAGTGGACAAGTGACTGCAGCCGAGCTGCCAGATCAGGACCAATAATATTGCTGATTCTTCTTTGAATCTTATCACAGAGCTCCAGATAAACAGCAGGGACATTGGACCATATATTCTAAACAAGGACGAATGATATGCAAGATTCTGGAGAGAAAATTTGTCTCACCCGACACAGTGAACTGACTATTTTAGCAGCTGACTTAGCAATGGATTCAATATAGTCTTTCCACTTCATGTCAGCTGAGAACATTAGTCTGAGGAGGTGCAATGAATCACTTTCCTGGAGGATAGCATCAGCCATGCTGATGGAAGGCAGAGAGAGATCTCTCAGATGATTAATGAAGTTTAGTTTTGGAGGCGTTAAGATTAACAAGCTATCTTTTGCCCCAGTTAATGATGGTCTTGAGGTTGTTTTGGACACCAGCTGCCATTTTGACCTTGCCTGACTGATCAACCTTACTAATGAGTCCGGAGTAAATGGTAGTGCTCTCAGTATGGATGCCAAGTTGAAAGCTAGAAGATCAGTGCAAGGAAGAATATTGATATAAATAGGTCAGACATAAGAGAAGATAAAATTGCCTAGCATTTCTTTCCTTCCAGTAGTTTTTAATATTCATTATTGTGGTCTATGGTTTGTATCATTAAAATATCAATACAAAAAGAAAAATACAATAGTCTATTCAGAAGCTATATTTATAAATATTCTCAATTTCCAAAATTAAAGGATTTTAAAAAAATAGCTTATTCATGCATAACAAAAATAAACAAACAATATTATATCAAGTAAATAATGCTGTTTAGTTTAAAAATCATTTATTTTTGTGGGTTGGTTAAATCCAACATTCCACTTCAATGATAAATCTCAAAGTTGACAACCCAATAATAACTTAAAATGAATTGAATTCAATAATAAAATTAAATTTAATATAAACTGAATAAAATTGAAACCTATTCAGATTTCTATCAATACATTTTCTTGCATCAAGTGATTTTTAAAAAATTATAAAACCAATTTTTTTTAGGATTTAAAACATTAGAAAATTGCAGCCGATATATTTTGTAATATCATTTGAATTAGTCATTCACAACTATGAATCCCTAAACCCATTAGAGTTATACATGCACTACATGTACTGCAGCTATAGTGGCAATGAGTATATCTAAGATAGAGACCATCCGTTTCTGTCTGGTTTGAATTCAGAATCGTCATTCTCTTAGACTGATTGCCACATGAGTCTAGAGAACCCAGTTTGCCCTGTTATTTAACCTATATCTGTGGGGAGGTAGGGATTGTGAAGAGATGGATTCATGCCCCTTCTTAAAGGCATTTGTACAAAAGTAAGAACAAACCAACCCAGTGAACTCTGCTCACCAATTACACTTACTGTACTGTATAAGTTATTTTGGCTACAATACACAGCTACAGGTGCTCTATTATGGTTAGTTGCACCCACTTGTTATGGAAATAAGCTTGTAAAAGATCAATAGCAATGAACAATATCAAATGCTATGACACAACTTGCAGTTATTAACAATTTAAAAAAAAACAAAAAAACACTGTACATTTAAATAAAATAATAAAAACCTGACATTATGACAAGGGATCCAAAGCTTGACCTAATAAAAATTTAAAATTCATATAGTCATGCAGTAATCATTCTTTTGTAGCCTCAAAGTAAATTGTATTAATTGTACTCTGACAAAAACTTTGAAAAGTTCAATAATTAATGACAAGTAAAAACCTAGAAGCCAAAAGACTTGAGAACTGAATTCTTTGAACAAAAATCAATTATGCTGAGCAAAATTTTATCCAATGAATGATGCTTGCTTATAAAGCAAGAGAGAGACTTGTCTAAGACCTAACATTATGTGAAAGCCACAGATAACAGAAAATTCTACCTAACCTACAGTCTGCCTAGTTCTCTCATCTTTAGTGTCAAACCTTCGAGAAATAACATCAACTTTCTTTCAAATTAAAACCATTGAAATTCTTTCTCTGGCTATTCTAATTAAAGCCGTCAATTAGAATTTAAATATTTTCTTCTGTTTGCTTCATTAGAACATATGACATAAATTGTCATCTGTACACTGATTTCTCTGTCTAATTTGTGAAATGAGTTTCATATCACATTAACTGTGTCCATTATATTCCTCTGACTCATAATAGAAAAATCTTCCATTTCCTTTGCCTGTACATAGATTATTGAATTGGACATAAGAGATGGAACTCAAATCTATGTTATTTCTGGTAGAGAGAAAGAGAGAAAAAAATCAATTTATTCATTCCAATTGGTGTAGCAGTGATAAATTGGATGACTTTTGACCAATATCCCTTTTCAAATAATAGTTTATCTTCTACCCGAATCATCAAATTTGAATCTATAGCCATACAACAGTTTATTTTAGAACTTTATATATATATATATATATATATATATATATTGAACAAGAAATGAGGTTTCTATATTTCAAACTGTTTTATCAATTCCAACTGCAGAGAAAGGCAGGTAAGAAATTTCTGAGCTGGAATAATCTGACCATTATACATTTTATAGTTAAAGTTTATATAATCCAACTTTAAGTCAGTAAAACTAAATTATAATGCTTGCCTTTATTCAGAAAGTGTGTGTGTGTGTGTGTGTGTGTGTGTGTGTGTGTGTGTGTGTGTGTGCGAGCGAGATCAGTGTCTTTTTGACAACATCTCAATGACCTTCCATGACAAAACCACTTGCTGAATAATGTACAAAATCTTTTTTTAAGGCTGTTAAATGAGAACGTAAGTTTTTCCTATACATTTTTTTTTTATTAGTTGTAAATTAAAATCTTAACCAAATGGAATTTTACATTACTGGTCTTCATTTATTATGAGAATTGAAATAAAGAACAGCTTACTTGCTGATGTTTACAGAGCTGGAAATTGACAGTCAACTGACTTTTGCAGTTCTGCAAAAGGTATGGTGTGCTATTAATATCCAAAATATCTAAAAGGACAAGATGCAGGGAGAATTGGATTCATGACTTTTCAAAAAGTTACCAAAGTAACATCAGCAGCCACAAGAATCTTAAATGATTTCAGATTCTATATTGGAATTGATACTACCAACATCAATATGTACCAAACATTTTTTTAATTTTTTTTTTAAAAGGAGTTAAAGAGATCAGAATCATTTTAAACTTGATTATAGCAGGTCACCTTGGCAACAGTTAATATTGTATGTCATAGATAGCAAACATGTTTCCATTATTCTTGTGGGGTAAATGTGTGAATCAGTATTATTTGTGGTTTGTTCCTCTCTAAATATAAATGCTACTTGTCACAATTACTTGGCAACACTTTTGCAAATTTTTTTCCCCCACCTCTCTATTATCCCCGTTACAATTTGTAATGACCAGTTTGTGTAATTGGCAACATTTAGGCAAATTGACTAAATTGACTATTTTCTATTAATAGTCATATTTTGTGCAAATGAGATTGCATTAGTTGAGTAATAAAATATTTACTATCTCTTTATAGCCAACTCCCCCTCTTCACACTTCACTACTTTCTGTTCTTTCCAAGTTTATGTGTGTGCACTGGCTGTATGATTAAGAAAAGGAAAATAACGCCAACTTGGCAGAGTTATTTTGGCTACAATACACAGCTACAGGTGCTCTATTATGGTTAGTTGCGCCCACTTCTTGTTATGGAAATAAGCTTGTAAAAGATCAATAGCAATGAACAATATCAAATGCTAATTTTGTTTGTTGTTGTTTTTAACTAGTTTTTATAATAGGAATATAAAATATTGTTTTAAGTGTTACTGCAAAGATGAACTAATCCGTTTTTATCACTAGAGTATTTTTCATTTTGTTTTTTGTGCATAGTGGTTACAATAACAGTATTAGACTTATTTATACTTGTTTCTATATGTGACCATAACACTTTTCTGAGGAACAGAATGTAGTATCTTTCCAATATACTGGCTATTCTGAAATGGAATTGGTTATAATTTCTGACTGAGGAATGTAATATTCAAGAGATGGGAGAAATTGTGGAAAAAAAAAAAACAGTGAAAGGAAAAAAAAAAAAAGAAAGGATAAGAAAGCTAGAAAAAGAAAATAAGAAAACTAGATAAAAGGAAATATACTATATATGAGAGAGGAAGAGAGGGGGTGAAAAGAATATAGACGAGAGAGGGGCTTGTTGATTGGATATTAAGATTGAACAAAAGATTGAAGGGCAGATTGGAATGGAAAAAGCATAAAAATTGCTACAAATTAAAATTCTTTATGGAGAATTCAAGAAAGACGCTGCAGTAGACAAACATTTGTGCATTTCTTTTTCACATATGAGAATAATCATTTGTATTGAATTTTTAAAAAAAAATCAGAGAAAAAAGAAAGAAGAGGATACAAGAAAAGAACAATAAAAAAAAGGTAAGAGCATGAGATTAGAGGTAACATTGTCAACACCTGTAGAATTCCTATAATTCCAGTAGTTAACAAGAAACAAAGATTCTATGACACCAATTGTTTTAGTGATCACATCATTAGTAAAGTTTATATTAATTCATTCATTCTTGTATCTGCAAAGTTTTTCCCTTCATTACAATGCAGACTATTAACTAAATAATAAATGCAAATATTGACATTTTGAAATGAGGAATTATTATAATTCATTTCTAGTCGTGTCATCATGCTCATCTTGATTTTTCTGCTCACATTTCAGCCATTTCACTCTGGCCTTCTTCAGGTCTATCATATTTGTTAACTTTGTTTTGATTTGGATTTAAATCCCCTTTATTTAATCAATAGGGATGGTGGGGCTAGATTGTTCTCATTCTGTTTTCCATGTTAGGAAATACTTCATATCATTTAATACTCGTCTTTCTCTTCCATTGAGCCAGTATATATAACTTTTCTGCATTACTTGATCCAGGGATTGAACATTAGTATCAAGAAACTAGAGATGCTTCAGCAAAGGCTTTAATTCACTAGGTCAAGTGTCTCTTACACATTCAAGTGGTTTAGTTTTGAAGCTTTAAACCTAACATTTATTTTGAGTGTCCTGTCTTAATCAGAGTCTCCAAAAAAAAAAAAAAAAAAAAAAAAAAAAAAAAGGTGTTTACTTTTGTGCTAGGTCTACTGAGAAGTTTGTTAAAAAGTAACATGTGCATTGATTCTTTCAGTCATTTATCCTTCAGTATTAGTCATCTATTACATTTATATATTATGTAACTTCATTTCACCAGGTTTGAGGAGAAATGATTTGTCATGCTTAATTTCAATGTCTCCCCTTTTGATATTCCTCCAACTTCACCTATCTATATAGCGCAGTTGGTCTACTCCTTCTATACCCCCCACATGCTAACAGATAATCAGCATTAGAAACACTCAAGGTAACAATTACCCTGCAAGCATAACACCAACTTCCATGAGTACAGACAGACGGGTCAGAAACAACAATAAAAAACATTGAGTCTGTCTATATTTCTGAGATGAGGTATTATGTACAGTATTTACATTAGTCGGACTATTGTCCTCATGTTTGTCGCCATATTTGTCACAATGTTTCGGCCGTTGTACGCTCCGGCCTTCTTCAGGTGGTTGGAATTTCGAACTGAACCCTTTATTTCGCTCACTGGGGTAGACTGTTCTAGTTCCACGAGCCATGTTTGATGGATGTCAGTTATCAGTTATCTCCTGCTAATTTTCCCTCTGAAAGTTCTCCACTGCCTTAACCGGGTATTGAACTCACACTAAATAAAGGGTTCAGTTCAAAATTCCAACCACCTGAAGAAGGCCGGAGTGTACAACGGCCGAAACGTTGTGACAAATATGGCGACAAAGATGAGGACAATAGTCTGACTAATGTAAATACTGTAAAAAACATTGAGCTGTTTACCATGCATAAAGGGATACATCAAAAAAGATTCAGAAGATCTAAGGTCCATACACCATTATGACCATATTTAAAAGCAGTTCAACTCTTCAAAGGAGAGCTCTCCTGAATCAAGCTCCTCCCAGAAGACAATGTAACCAAGAACTGAGTGTATTCTATATTGTTCAGTTACAGCAAAGAATACAAAGGGGAGACCAACCATCTCTTAAAGGTAAGGTTGGAGGAGCTTTGAAAACCTGTAGTCTGTGACAGGGGAGACGTTGATATCAAGTATAGCTGATCATGTATGGAAGCAAAACAGGTGGTCATCAATACTTGTGGAATAAGGCCAAGGGTATAGATAGAGAACAATACAGGAAGATAAAACTGGAGAGTACAATGGTTGAAATATTGTGAGTCTAACCACCAAGATGTACATGCTGATCCAAATAGAAATGCATATAATCAATGAAAATTAATTTACATAAATGCATAATTATGCTAAATTGTGTTTATCCTAAAAATATTGATTTGGTTCATTCATTGTATAACATGTATAAATACACCTGGATATACAAAGAGGCAGTGCTGATACCACAGCCTGTTAGCATAAAATATAGATAATATTTTACTGGTGCAGATGTTGCAAATTCATTTTTATTTTTAAACATTCACCATTATTTTATATTAAGTGGTATTAACAAATGCAATTATTTCAAAGTCATTTTATTTTTTCTCTCAGAGCAGGAAGAGACATGTAAATATCAACTGTTTAATTGGCTTTACGCCAGACAAGAACATACCTAATCACAAATGAATTTTTCAGCAAACAAGTCACCTGAATCTCATGATGTTCCATAGAAATAGCAAAACTATTAGATTTCAATGTATTTTCAGTGTGGCCAAGAAACAGGAATGCTTTTTGCTTATATGAGGGGGCATGCTAAAAATTTCTCAGCCTGACCCACTAACCAAAATTTGACCAAATGAGCACATCACATTTTCCTTTGAGAGGGGGGGGGTCTTCTTGGTCAGATAGAAATCTTTTCAGAACCTTCTTAAAGAATGCAATCAACTCAAATGAGCAAACTAAATCCCACTAAGAAATGACATACCATTGGACACTTGTACAGATGTGCATCAGTGAAATAATCAAATTGTGTTAAAGATTGCATCACATGAGGTTAACTGAAATGGACATTTATTTTGCTCCTCCTCCTATGGAGGACAAAACTAATACAAGCTTAGGTTTAACAAGGGATTCCACATACATGAAATTGGGCAAGGACAAAAAACTATCTAATCAGTGCAATCAGTGTCATGAAGGTATCGCCAATATTTCCCAACCATTTCCTTATCGCATAATTAGCTAGGAGTGTTGCATTGAAGTGGGAACCCCAGAGCCAAGCTACCATCAACGTATTTAGAGGATATATTGATCCTAAAAAGAGGGTTCAATTTAACATCCTTCTCTTCTTAACTGTTTTAGGTAGGACAATGTTTAACATCATTATACATTATAACCCATGGCTGACAACTCTTTCCATTCTCCCTTTACTTGTGGAGGACACATTACCAGCTATTTACAAGCTTTTTAAAATAAAAATATGACAGTAATTTTAAAAAGAATACCTACAAGAATTTATGTAAGTGTAACAGATTTGTTGTTAATGCATTTAAACAATGTATTCATATCAGAGAACAATATCTTTTCTTAACTTATATTAAAAAAAAATTAATTCCTATATATCTCCTAGTTTGCTTAACTCTTATAGTGTATATAATTAAACATTCTCTCTATTAGACTGCTGTAGAGAGGAAGGATATTCAACTGACAGAACCTTGGGGGGGGGGGAGAATATGATGTAAAAGGTATTAACAGTTCATTCACATTTGCATACATTCATGATGGCTGATCAATGAGTTGCTTGACTACTTTTATATCATTTTGCAGTTGTTTTATCTACATAATAGGTGAAAAGAGGAAATTGGTACAGTTGGCCAACTCTCTTCCTATATTAGTATACAGGAAGAGAGTTGACCAACTGTACCAATAAAAACAAAGGCCAGAGAGAAACATCCTTTCCCAGGGAACAATAAAGATGTGACTTTATTATTCCAACCAGAACTTAAGTAACCTTATAAAATTATACAAAAAAAAAAAAAAAAAAAAAAAAGTTCTTTACTAAATTTATTCACATTTACTCCTGTAATTCCCTTTGTCACATAATTCCATTAAAAAAAAAAAAAAAATTAAACATGCAATGATAAACATGAGGTGACAAATTGAAAGGTTTTTAGAATAACAGTTCATATTTTATAAGATTGAGTTTTGTGTCAAGGGTGTTTTCAACTAAAAAAAAAAAAATTGTCTAACAAAAGTAAAAATCAAAACTATTATGACAAAAGTTTTCTAAATCAACATGTCAGTTATTTAAAATTATCATTATTTAAGTAAATCCTTTGTATAAACTTTGCTAGCAATCAAGAATAATAAGTTATAACAAAGTTTATTGGATATTTTAAGGAGAGCATTTAAACCAATCTGTGTTGAACTTTCATACTGAATTTGACTAGCCTCTTACTGATGATAATTTATTGAACATATATATTAGTATATACTATACATAATGTTAAAATATAGTTTTAAATATTCAAATATGCTTTATAATCACTTAGGTAAGTGATTATATACTTAGCCAAGATAAATTGTCTGATAGGTTAGCTAGAATTATCTATGATAACAAATAAGTGACACTGGCTCAAAGCACAGCCATATTCAATGCAGGAAAAACCAGATGTATATCCTGCAGAAACTTTGGCTTCCATTAGATAATGGAACAAAGACCTACAAGGGTACCTCTGTTAATACAATGACACTGGACACAGAGCCACACCTGGGATCATGACATTGTGAACAGGACCATTGACAACATGTGGAATGGGCTGATGTGTCACTGTTCACATTGCTTTAAGCTAATGGTAGGGTTTGAGTGTGGCACAGACTTCATGAGATCAACAAGGCACCATGCAAGCTGATGTTGGTAGTAGTGCCATAATAATGTGAGAGAGTTTTATATGGCATGGGTTGGGTCGACTAGTCCACCTGAATATGGCGTCATTGACTGGCGGCCACTATGATGCACTGCATAGGCGCCATGTAATCCTATAATGATGGGTTATTCCAGTAAGATAATGACCTATGTTATCAGACCAAAGTTGACTAGAATTAGTCTGTGGAGAATTCTGGAGACTTCGGACAAATGGTATGGTCACCACATTCATCTGACCTGAGCCCAATCAAGCATTTACAGGATGTGATGGATTCAAATCCCAAATCCTGCAATTATGGAATTGATGGCATGTAGACATTCTGCATTTTCTCAAGCTAGAAGATGGATATCTTACATGATACTATGCACCTAACCCACAACTTTTTGTAGGTCAGTGTGTGTGTGTGTGTGTGTGTGTGTATATATATATATATATATATATATATATATATATATATATATAAATTGTCATAAAAACTAAATGTTAAGTCAAATATAAAATTTATTGGTGGTGGAATTGTGTAAAAAAAAAAAGTGTGAATTGAAAGCAAAATATAAAATTAATTTTATATCATGATCGCCATCACCGTTTATCATCATGATCAGGATCATGATCACCGTTATCAGGATCATGATCACCATTATCAGGATCGCTTATTAATTTATAATTATGCTGAATAGCCGTGAAGTTTAAAAAAAAATAAATAAATAAATAGAACTTAACTTTTTTCTTTTCAATATGGATACATATAAATATTGGATAGGCAGAACAGAAACATACAGCTTGCTCAATAAATGAATCACATTAAAGAAAACCGTTTTGCTCACTTTGTTAAGACGTAACCATCTTTCTTTGGTCAAACATGCACAACCAACAATAATCAATAAAAAATCATCCAAGAAGAAAGCCTCATTCTATTACTGGTAAATTTATGATGTGTAACGTCATCAAGAATAAGAGGAAAAAATGAGACGGGAAGACAGGACCACAGTGAAGTTATCTCAATAGTTGCTTCCTTTCCAACAAAGACACTTAATATAAAAGAATTAATAATCAGTTGTGACTGTGGATTTAATCAACACTACATTACAAGAGAGCGATAGTCAGACAACAAAGCAGATATGGAAAGGCATGAAACCAATAAACTGTCAATCTTGAATGCACCATTAATTATAATAGTACTATAGAGAGTACCTTATTTGCAAATCCCTAAATACATTGCATACTGTGTATATAAAGAATCAATGTTCCAGTCCTAATTAAAACACTGCTTTTTTGTTGACTTTGAGAAGGAAGGTGTGTATATATTTTAAGTGTGTGTATAAAATTTGCCAGTGCCCTCTTTTGAAATATATAGACTCAATACACAAGAGAATTTTTCTTATAAAAATGTTGAAAACTTTTGCACATCTAATTTTATTTACTATACTCCAATAAAAATGAATATAAAAAAATATTACATATATTTTGTCAATCTGATTAGAAGATGAAATAAAAAAGAAAATAGACTAAACTAAACTAAAATTCTTCCAATTTTTTAAAAATGTTACCTTATTGTGTATGTGTGTGTCTGGATGCTGGGCTACACTATATTTTTTTTTTTTTTTTTAATGCTATAACATATTCAGTGACTAATTAAATGAAAATTTTGGTACAACATTATCCAGGAAGCCAAATCTACTTAAACATAAAATTAACCTTTATTAATAATTATCATACATGCATGTAGGAATCCACCAAAAAGTTACCATCAATTTTATGACTTCTTTTCAAATATGTCAATTCTGAAATGTGGAGCATAGATGTTTCTATTAGAATTAATGTGAATAGAACTTAGTATGTGTTTATGCAGTCAGAATATGTATATATGCTGAGATTTTGGAGGAGGAGGAAAAAAAAACAAAAATAAACATTATCAAAAAGATATGTTTATGCATGCATATAAATTTGTCTAAACTTTGCAGCAACTTCAGTAACAAGCCAATAAAATTATTAGTTCAAAGGATTTTTATTTTTTAAATAAAATATACTTTATTTTTCTGTTATTCTTAGAAACTAATTACCAAGTGTATCTACTCAGTGCAAAGCTATTAAATATAAAAACATTTGGAATTAACTCCATATTAAAGAGAAGATTTTAGTTGCAGTTAAAGAAAAATGGTAATCTAAAAGTAAATCAAATTTTTGTATTTCTGTCACAACAAAGCAATGAGTTTAAATTTCAGTGAGATTTATTTGATATAAAACAGTTAAGTAATGAGCTTATAATAGGTTAGGTTCTGAATATGCATTGGGTTGGCCAAAAAGTTGTGTTATTTGATGCTATTAGGAGAATTTAATTTCAACATAAAGAAATCATGTTAATTTTAATGTAAAAATCAATGTGTATTTTTAAAAACATTTTAACCAAACTTGACATTTTTGTTTATTCATTGAAGATGACAGAAAATGAGTAATGATCTCTAGACATGCTTTTTTTCACTAATATAAATTAAAAAATAAAAATGTGATTTAGAATTGCTTGGTCTATGGAGAAGTTATTGCAAATGATCAAAAAAAAAAAAAAAATGGTTTGCAAACTTGTGTTAGAGATTTCTTGTTGAAGGATTCTCTGCAATTAGCCAACCGGTTGTGATTGATAGCAAAGACATTGAGTATAAACAATTTTATATGACATAAGAGGTAGACAATGTACAATATCCAAATCAAACATTGCACCAGTTTGGTTAGTGAAATGCATGTGATTTTCATATAAGTTTTAAAAATAAAAAAATTACTCGACTATATTTAAATGTCCTGTTTTTGAAAGATTGTGACAGGCAATGAAAAGTTGATACTTTACAACAATGTGGAATAATCCAAGAGATCATGGGGCAAACTAAAGGAATCACCACTAACCATATTAAAAGCTAATCTTCAGTCAAATAAGGTGATGCTACATACATAATTGAATTAGAAGTTTGGTGAGGAGCTTCCAGAGAATCAAATCAGTTAAACAAGTACTATTTCCAATTAAAGGCAATCAAAAAGCATTCATCCAAAATTCAAATAAAGGCCATAATATTCTATCATTCCTATTGTCTGCAAAAATTCTTACAGCTTAGCCAAGAGGTTTTGGCCCTCCCACCATATTCACCAGATGATTACCAATTATTCCAGTCTTTGTAGAATTCTCTTAA
Organism: Acanthosepion esculentum; assembly: GCA_964036315.1. Lineage (NCBI taxonomy): Eukaryota > Metazoa > Mollusca > Cephalopoda > Sepiida > Sepiidae > Acanthosepion > Acanthosepion esculentum. Next base: position 88,829,484 of record OZ038507.1, read on the forward strand.
TGAAAAAATAATTTCATTTCCCTGAAAGATGGCAAAAGGTACCTATGGCAGTTCCTGGCCAAGCTAGGGTAAGGGATGTTGGAATTATGAATTAGTCTGAAAGTCAACAGAACAAACTGGTAAATAAGTTGCTCAATAAAAGTTACTTGAAGATAAAAATTATCTTTATACTTTTTATATTTGCAAAGTCTATCTAAAATATGGAAAGAATTAGTATAAAGATTTTTTTTTTGTATACTTGACTATACAAAACTGTATTTAATCAAATTATCAAAAATATGAGAATAAAAAGGTCTGAAAATATTAAGGTGAAGTACATATTACATTTTATAGTAATTACTTATAATATGAATATAGTGAACAAATAAATTGTGTGTGAGAATATATTAGAGAGAGAGGGAGTCGGCATATTGTAACACACAAGTAATATCATTTGTAAACATCATTTCAACAAGCAATTTATTTTTCCATAAATTCACATTTTATTTCTGGATTAGCTTTATTACACAGTGTTACATGGGCAGAATTCCTTTACTTTCTTATGAAGGATTTGCCTATGTCATAAAATGGCATTAGCAAAATTATCTTAAAGCAATTTGAGGAGTTTAAACATTTTGGTACATGTTTATTTCATATGCACCATATTGCCAAGCATGAATGGTTGCAAATTTGTTGTTAATGATAAAATGTTCACTTTCATTAAACTCAAACAAACAAATCCATTATTCAACAAAATGAGTAATTTGTTTTATCTTATGAACAAATCACATAAGAAAAAATATTTCATAAATTAAAGTTTAGATTTTTAATATATACTATTAAAACTATTAAATAGTGCATACTTCTTTTTTATTATTCTTTTACCCCATTTTTCTTCCAGTTATGGATTAAATAATAGGACTTGCATCTGAAATTCCCAAAGACATTCTCTACAGAAAACTTGCAAATGGCAAAAGAGACACTAGTCATCCTCAGTTGCACTACAGAGATCTCCGTAAGAGAGACATGAAGGCCCTTGAGATCAACCGTGACCAGGAGGACCTTGATGCTGACTGTTGTGAGTGGAGAAGCACTAATGTCAGGAGAGAAGAAACTGAACAATCCAGCAGAAGAGAACACTGCTACATAGACAACACAGATAATTCACAGGTGTAACAGATACTGTCACTGACACATTGGCCTGTTCAACCACCGGCAGTGATGTTCCAGAGCAGCAGATGGGTGAGGTCAAATCCATGGTCATTGATGACCAGCAGAGACCTATGATGCACCTGGAAAACTCATTACCTACAAAAACTTGCTAATACAATATATTTATTAAAAAAAAAAAAACGATTCTTTCAATCTCAAATATGTTTTGTTTTAAATACACTACAGAAGGTTGATAAGCTGAAAGAAAAAAAAAGTCAATCAATTACTCTCAAGTTGTGATCTAAATGCTAAGGTGGTTACCCCTTTCAGAGTAGAAACTAACTATTCAAATAACTAAACAATCTAATTATAATCAACTAAACAATCACTTATTTAAAAAGATCACAAAATAACAGATTGGAATTAACTTATTTTATAAAAATGAATTTGTAAAGCAGAATATGCAAATTAGTTATTGCTATTATTCCAGAATTGCTATGCTGGACAACTTATAAGACATGCTGGTAGAAATAATAAAATTGCAATTATTTGATGTCAATTTTTCATATTTGCACACACACACACACACACACAAAGCAACAACTAACTTTATATAGTTAATTCTTTTTCAAGGTTTCAGGTGAATGCACAAATTGAGATTTATGTATTAGGCACACAGAATGTACATATTTGAAACAAATGAGGCTATTTTTATCTTACAAATTCTCCCTGACTGAAGACAATAAGTGAAACTTAAAAAAAAACCCAATGGTTCTTTACATTAAACCCCAATTTGCATTCACAAAATTATTAAATGCAAGAACATATTAATGAACACTAAGCAGTTATACATTTTCAGTAAAATAAAAAGTAAATTAAAACCATTAAAATGTTTATGGTTGAAAAAAAAAAAAAAAAAAAAAAAACCCTGGATAAGTTGAAAATGTCTATTTCTTTATAATTTGTGGTGAGAAGATGAATAAAGAAAAGTAGTAAAAGTTATTTAACATTAAAAAGTCAATTACCTTTTGTGGTAGCATCAATCAGACTGTATGGGAGGGGCCTGCTTGCTTGCCAGCACTGCTTAAAGAAAGAGATCCCACATGAAAGTAAAGCCCACCCCAACTTAGTATTTGTCATTCACAATAATTGACCTAGGTCAGTTGAGTTAAACAAGGTTACTGAGGACAATTTGCAAACCCTGGTCAGTCAAGGCACAACTCCCTTGCTATTTTCCACCCTAATGTGGCCAATAGCAAAGAAGTTTGCTTTTTGATGTACAGCTAGGTTATTTTTTCAGGTGAGAACATCAGGCCAAGGAAAACAAAGGTGTAAAATTTTACTGTTGTTTCCACATTACTTATTTTGTGAATGCCAATGGCTATGAAATCTGAAATCTTCAAAGAAAAATATCAGATGCTTCTTGCTGAAATGAGAATAGCTCAGAAATTCAAAAAGTGAAATTAGGAATTCACTTGTTGAATAACTTTTCTGGCTCACTGGCCTTAATTTGTTACATGTCACACTTTATTGATAATAAAAAAGTAGAAAGTAATTGTAAAATCTGAATAAGGAAATAAAATTCTTTTCATGGGAGCAATTACACTTCTGTGGAATATATAAACACATTATTAGACAGAATTATTTTTCATTACTTACTAATGTAAAATTACTATATTAATGAAAAAAAAAAATAATTTGATAGACTAGCAAAGAAGAAAATAGAGAGCGTCTTGGTTAGAAACAAGAGATACATTCCTAAGTCTATCATTAAGTAGATTTTATAGATAATGTACTAGGTTTCAACTTATTTAGCATTAGTCAAATGTTTTTCTTGGTATATACAGGAGATGCTGAAAAATTCTTGGCCTGATCAATTCTCTACAATTCAATATTCAGGTGTTTAGTCATATAGATAGTGTTTTTTTGGGGGAAGCGGGTAGGGCCCGAGAACTTCCCAGCATTCTGCTCATAGTATATGTTTTACCTTTCTATGTATAAGAAATAGAAAAGTTTTAATACTTCTAAATACATCAAACCATTTTAAATATAATAAATCCAAACATAATATGGTAATAATTAAAATAACTACATGCAGTACTGATGATAGTGTGTGTGTGTGTGTGTGTGTGCATATATAATATTAGGGTATAAATTCAAAATATATCTACCTATCAACGCTAGATTTTGAATTTATGCCCCAATAGTATATTATGTTTACAATAATCTTAAACTTAGAATCCACATACAATGTAGCATTGCACACATGAGACCCAGAATTAAAAAAAAAAAAATAACCATATTGAACAGTTCATAACTCAGTACCTGATGAACAGGAAAGCCATGAAACTGAGTCATACTGCAAATGCAGATATATATATATATATATATATATATATATATATATATATATATATATATATCTCCATGAGAAATGAGAATGAATAGAATACTATTCAGACGTTCATAACATTCAATTTAAAAGAGGACTCAATAAAAAGTAGAGCAATATTCTTTATTTTACATCAAAAACATGTCAAAATCACTACACAAATGCAAACATAGTTTGATGTGTATTAAACATCTCATCAGGCATTAGTAAATAACTGGAGAGTAGACAATTTATTGAGATTTAAAAACAACATACAACCTCATTTCACGAAAAAAATGGAGATAGCAGCAGGGTTAGTTTTGTTTTTATTCAGATCAACCAATCGGAATGGCCTACTCAAGTTCAAAGTAAGGGGAAAAAAACAAAGTGAATAAGCAATCATACCTAAGACTTCATGACGCACAGATTTCATATTCAATACGGATGTGAATTTGCTACAATGTTATACATTAGACACATGTCATTTCCTATGGGAGAAGAAATGTAATTTAACAAGATACTCGACAAACCACATTACCCTGTGAGTTAAAAAGTTAAAATTACACATTTTTATAGTTGGTCAATAACATGGCCCTTTAAGAAATAAAAGGAAAGTTTAAACAAATAGATCTAATAACATTACAAAATATAGATCTAACAAAATTATTTAAATATATAGATCATACAAAATAGAATGCAACTGTTAACTAAAGGATCTGTAAAGGTGTTAATAAAACCAATCAATTCACAATGTCAGCCAAATGCCAATACATCTATACTAAATATTACCACCACTACTAAAAGAAAAATGTAAAAATTATACTACATCAAAATTGATCTTACTGATAGAAAGATAAGCCTTATATGGTGCAACAAGGTTTGACTAAAATATAAGAAACAATTGTCAAATTTCAAAGTCTAGCAAGATTGTAGAGTCAAAGGTATGATATGTTTACAATTAACCATTAATTCAAATCTTTGATCTAATAAATCATCCCTATTCAAGAACCTGATAATCTGCATTTTCTACTGCAAACACAGAAAATAAGGTTCATATAAGGATCTCCATGTCCTTGTCAGTTTTAAAATCTTCCATTTCACTTTAGGAGTTTTATTTTCATCTTTCATCCTTGAAAAATATTTTGAAAGTGAAGTATTATGTCTAATTATTATTAGTAAAAGACGATGTGTGTTGATACCACTGGGTTTTGAAATAATTCTTAGTACTACCAATATAAATCTTTTCAACCCTTGGATTTTCCATTGTAGAGATAAACAAAGATACACAAGGGACTCAGTTAAACATTTGTTTGTTTGACAATGGGCATTGGTTAGGGATTCCTATAATTACATTGGTCAGTATCTTTAACAATATTTTCATTGGTACTTGCATTATGATTAAGATTATTAAATTGGTTTAGAGTTCTATTGTTGCGCAACTTTATGATTTTTTGAGATTATTGATGCAACTATAACTATGTTTTAATGTATTTTATATATATATATATATATATATATATATATATATATATACTCACAGTAAGAATTATTTTAAATAAAAATATGATTAAATGTTAAATGCATTAAATGAAATAATATTAACTCTTATTTTTAATATTAGATTTTATGGCAGTTGTTGGACTATTCAGAATTCCTAAACTAAAATGTTAGAAACATAAAATTACACAAAATCAATGAGCCAATTAAAAAAATAAATAAAAATGATATTTAAAAACACTGTGTCAATGAAAAGACCAAAATCAATTTCAAAAGGTTCATCTCTAGGAGCTTCTAAAAAAGCCTGAAATAGATTGGTAGAAGCAAAGATAAAGTTCATTACATTTCAACAGGAACAAAGCTTATTAAGCATGGTGAACTGGCAAAGACAAACAGAATCTCTTTGAGAAACTACATGATAAAGTATTAAGTATAATCATACCTATTGTCTTAAGCCTATCTCAGTTTATATCTGAGAAAGGAAAAGTAATTTCTTAAAAAGGAACATTTAACACCAATTGATTTGTTCAATGGCATACAAACTTCTTATGGATCATTGAATGTCAATGGGAGCTTTGAAGTAATAAAAATGTTATTCTGCTTTCACAATCGAATACATGGTAGATTCAACTCAGCTTTTGTGCATATGCATGTTTGTGGGGGCATAATTTCTAGAGGTTGTGATATGTGTGTTTTATGTTGTAGTTTTGTTATTCTGCTTTCACAATTGAATACATGGTAGATTCAACTCAGCTTTTGTGCATATGCATGTTTATGGGGGCATAATTACTAGAGGTTGTGATATGTGCATTTTATGTTGTAGTTTTGTTATTCTGCTTTCACAATTGAATACATGGTAGATTCAACTCAGCTTTTGTGCATATGCATGTTTGTGGGGGCATAATTACTAGAGGTTGTGATATGTGTGTTTTATGTTGTAGTTTTGTTATTCTGCTTTCACAATTGAATACATGGTAGATTCAACTCAGCTTTTGTGCATATGCATGTTTATGGGGGCATAATTACTAGAGGTTGTGATATGTGCATTTTATGTTGTAGTTTTGTTATTCTGCTTTCACAATTGAATACATGGTAGATTCAACTCAGCTTTTGTGCATATGCATGTTTGTGGGGGCATAATTACTAGAGGTTGTGATATGTGTGTTTTATGTTGTAGTTTTGTTATTCTGCTTTCACAATTGAATACATGGTAGATTCAACTCAGCTTTTGTGCATATGCATGTTTGTGGGGGCATAATTACTAGAGGTTGTGATATGTGCATTTTATGTTTTGTTAAAGGCATATTTTGGAATACTATTTGATTTCTTTATGAAATTGTTGGATATTATATGGATTAATGTCATAAAAGTGTCCTTTCATGTTGATTGTTTAGCAGCATACCAACCCCTATGGGTTATTTAATGATGAAATCTAAATATTTTGAACACAATTTTATGCCTTCAACTACAGATAAAATGTATTGCTGGTAATTTTATTATAAATATATCTATATTGTTAGTTCTTATATAAAAACACATTGCTGGTAATTTTAATATAAAAAAAATTTATTTTTATACTTTCATAGTTTTTTTTTTTTAACACTTTGAAGATGAATGTTAGTTCAGAGACACTTCATCTTTTTTATAAAAAAAGATAATCTTTTATCAACCTTTTTCTAAATCAATTGTATTATTATTCTATACATGTAACATGTTTATTCAAGTACATTCAATATTTGAATTCATGCTGGAATAATTTTCTTTCTAAAAATCTGAATATAAAAATTCTTTTCTGTATTTGAAACTAATCTTTTTCCAAATCAATCACTAAAATTGACATGCTTCAAAATTTTATACTTTGAAGGAGAGACAGAAGTAGAAGTAATTACATTTCTCATAGAAATCCAAAATGTTTTAATTTTTATACCTAGACTCACATTTGTGGCATTAAAACATCACTAGTCAGTTAGTAGATAATTAAAAAAAAAAAGAAAAAAAAAAGAAAATTTCCAGAAGTTGTAAATTCTTAACTCTGGGTACTGAATTTGCACAAATGGTGTCAGGACAAGAGTCACAAGCTCCTGTACTGACACCATTAAAATAAAAAATTAAAATAATCAGCCTATAATGGAACACTGAACTGAGGTATGTCTGACTCTATATTGAAAGAAACAAGAAGTGGTTCACATACTTGGTTTCTGCAAGTGAAAATTAAGTAGAAGAGATGGGTGGGTAATAAAAAATATATATACCCCCCCCCCACCAAAAAAAAAAAAAACATGACTCTCATACATAAAAGCAGGTAAGCAAAATTATTTCTCTCCGCTATTAAACCATAATACCTGACATTATTCACTGATTATTCCTTTCTAAAATAATTTCTTCCTTTAACAGTAGATAGCACCCACATGTTCATAGTTTCTTATTTAATTGCATCTTTATTTCTCAAGTTTTACATATATATATACACGGACAATACTCTTAGTATTACTATTGTTCAGGGTAATACTGAATTAAAAAAAAAAAATGAAAATTTAGAATCAACCACTATGAAATCATAGTTAAATATTAAACAATGTGACCTAGAGTTAGCTTGACTTTTTACCAGACTGTGTATCATCTATATTAATGTTTAAGCTGAGAGGAGAGAGATGAGACAATGTCAGATATTAGGAAAGTAAATATTTGCTTAATAAAATATTAATCAATTGACATTGGTAAAATTTTCATGAAAAATATGCCATCAGAATCAGTTTACAATATATGATTTTATTAGAATTATTCACAGTGATTTATTTGGTAGGGTGAAATTTTATTATGCAACTTCAGGGCTATTCATACACATTATATATAGTGTGGACATCAACACTGCATGATATCAGATCATATGGTACACCATTTTATGTTGGCCCTATATATTGTCCAGTGGGGGCTTATGGGGGAAACTCACTCTCCCAGTTTCTTTTTATCTTAGGCTAATTATTTTTTTTTTTTAATTATTTATAGCCTTAACTTAAAGTTGGTTTATTTCGTTTACTATATTTTATTTATTTTTTATTTTGTATATTTTCTGCAGTTCTAATGCTTCATATGTATTTTTTGAGAGATTTTCATATTTTTTGTTGTTAAATGAAGTTTTGTGAGTAACTTTTTATGTCAAAGATATAACCTTAAAAAAAGAAACAACCTTAAAAAAAGAAACAATGTAAAGTCAGTGAATAGTGGGAATACATCATTTTAGATAAAAAAAAAAAAATGTTAATGAGAGATCATAAAAATCAAAAATTAAATTGAAAACAAAATAAAAATGAACAAGGAAAAAAACAAAAACCCAACTAAGAATATCATAAAAAGATTTGAGAAACATTCAGAGTAAGAAGCAAAAATCGATTGGCCAGCAAGAAAATATTTGAAGAATCTGATTTTGTGAATATAAACAGAAAAGAAGCAGAATATAAAAACTTGGCTAAAGACATGATAAATGCAAAAATTTGTTTTAAGTTCTTGGACAAGAACTTTGTTGAATGGTATAGGTGACAACTAACAAATTTTAAGCTAAAGACAATATTCATAAAAGATAATGAACCTTCACATTACCAAAAGAAAAAGGTCTCAAAAATGTCAAATTATTGGAATAGTCTCCAACCCTATCAGATTTTAATCTAACAGAAAATTTATGATCTACCATTAAGAGAGATGGATATAAGAATGGAAAAACAATATCCAAGCAAAAAAACTTGCTACAAGTAATTTTAGAGCTTAAATAGCAAAAAACAGTTAACAATCAATAGTAAAAAAGTTAAAAAAAAAAAAAAATAAATAAATAAATTTACCTGTAGGCAAACATTTTTTTATATTTCTTTATACATACAGAAGTCATGGGAGAGGTGCCTGCCATTGTGCAGGATCCTCTACAGCCTGAAAAAGTGCAACAACAGTATAGCATCAATCCAACAAGTATTTGGAAGACCTCTGGAAAAATATTGAGCTATACTATCTCAATAGCTTTCCACAGGATTAGGGGTAGACCAAAGATGAAAAAACCCTCTTCATCACATCACACAAATGCTCAATTGGGCTCATATCATTTAAATGTGGTGGTTGCAAAAATTCTGGGCAATTTGAACCCAATGACATGGTGCATTATCCTACTAGAATAATCCATCTTTGTTTGGGTAGGGAACATGGAACCAATGAATGGGTGTATATGGTCAGGAAGCAATGCAATTTGGCAGTCAAAAATATACTTAAGTAGACCATTAGATCAAGCTTATGACACATGAACACATCACTATAGATAATCAGATTGTTGACAACTTGTTCCATGGCTCAATGGACCATTTTATATGTGGTCAGTCCTCCAGGGTTGTGGTGATAACAAGGATATCATGATAGATCTTTACCCTCATATCCTATAGAAATTGAAGACATTTGAACTGAGCTGCAGTTTCTGTATCTGGTACTTCCTGGATTAAATGTGGATGTCATTTGAGCCAATGTCATTTGTCTGTTGCTGCTGATAATTCTAACCAGACATTTTTGGTCATGATTATTAAGGATTTGTGGTTGATCTTTGTACTGTTAAGTGGGCAGTATTGTCTTTCATTAGGTATTTCTGGTACATATATGACACCATTGGTTGAGGAATGTCAAATGCCACCACAATTACAGAAATGAAGGCCACATTTAAGGCTCCAGACTAACTTTTTTAACCATTGTTCCAGAATCATCCTAAAAACCAACTTTGTCATACCCAAATTTTAAGCCACTCCAAATTTAAAAAAAATTTTTTGAAAACTTTGTGATCATTAGTTGCTGTTAGTTGTATAATAAAAAAACTATTAAAATGTTTAGCTAAAAAAAAAAATTTAAAAAAAATAAAAAAATTATATATATATATATATATATTAAAGTTTTAGAAATGAATAAATACAAAAATAAATTAGTTAAATTTTATGGTCATTTTTATAAAATCCCAACTATTTTTATTTAAACATTTTGGTTAAACTATCTCAAATAATTTTACACAGAAATGTTCTTATTAATTTTCATACTCAGAGTAACTTATACTTTAAGAATTGTGCTCTAAGCATTCATTTTTCATATAAAGAATATTAGTATATTCCAATTAAGTTTTTATCAAAACATTTTCATTTACAATTAGTTGCCTCACATTGTGACTAAATTTTCTATTTTTTCATTTCTCTTATATGTTTTAAATTTAGTTTAAGATGGACAGAAACATAATATTGTTTGTTAATGGTTCATTCAAATATTTGTGACAGAGAATCAGATCGTACCAATAAAAAACTCAGAGTTGGTTGAAGGTGGTGCTGTAAGCACCAAGAGTTGTGTCCTCTTCTACAATGGACCTTCTCAGAGTAGGTAGTGCCGACTATTTGCATATGAATGATACTGTGCAGGTATTAGCCAATAGTCAACGTGGATCTGGGACTGGGAGAGCTATATAACACCAGTGTTTTTTGCAGTCAAGAGAAGCGCTCTCAATGTGTGGAAACCAGACAAGACGAACACAGTATTCTAAGCCAAAAAGTGTCAGAAAAAGAAATCTTGCTTTATTTATTAAAGCCAAATTCATTCTTCCAATGAGATTCTTATGTTTTCCACATTTAGAGATAAATAGTACAAATATGAATTTAAGTCTTTCAACCTCCATTCTGGTTTTATTAACCAATTTAAAAAGAAATGCTAAGAGTGTGTGTGTGCGTTTCATTTATTAAAAGGCCAAACTAATATTTTATTGTCTCCAGGATGGCAGGACAACATTAATTTTGAGCAGCAGTCCCATTCATTTAGCATCCCCTATCATGCTGCATGTGAACTGATAATTAATGTCATCTTGTCATGAGTAGCCTAGCTAATGTTCACACTGACTCACCTGATGTCAGGACACAACTGATATAGGTCAGGGCATTTTCATGACATCAACCCATGACTTTTGGCACATCAGTGGCATATATCAGAAGTATCTACTATATTTGGCTCAAGATTTAAGTTAGTAGCAGTAATAGAACTTATTTTCTTTTTAAAATTTTTTTCAATACTTTTGCATGGTACTATATTGAAAGATTTGCTAATATTGGTTGCTTAATAACAATTTCATTGTGAAAACACTGACTTGCATAATAAAATCTGAATGTGTAATAAGACTTGTTTGCTATTGGATGTTGTATGAATTTAAAAAAGACCATAATACCAAACAATGAATATTTGTGTTGTGTACTAAGATCAGCAATAGTTTAGTAAGTAAGTTTAAAAAAAAAAAAAAGGGTACTAGATCAGATTTCTTCTAAAAGATAATCATCTGTTCAAGCAGATTCTCATTGAAGCACCAAAGGTTTTAACCAAAGGTTCAATGCATCATGTTCAATTATACAGAGACATCTCAAATGTTAGAGAGAGATCTTTGATTTACCATTAACTTATCAGAAAATGGGGCCTTACAATTAACAATCTGTTGACCAGAAATTAAAACTCCCTTTTCTTCATTAAATTGTTACAGGAGAAATGGGTACTGTATGGTAATAAACACAAAAAGCAATAGTTATCTTCTGTGCAAACTAAATTCTAACACAGAAATAAGGACTTTATCTACAGAAGGTTTTTGCTCTGCTTTTGATGGAACATGACTGGCATTATTAGGAGTTATTGGATCCTGGAGAAATCCTCACCCCAGACCATTAACAACAATGACCACCTCAGTCAGTTGTACATGAGAAACATACCTGTTTTGTTAAGCGAAAAGGAGGACATCCTCCAACATGACAATGAAAGACCTGACTAAACAACCCAAGCATTTATATATTTGGGTCAGGAGAGACTGGAAAGTTTTATCTAACCATCTACACTCACCAAACCTAACATATTTGTTTAGAACATTTTCTTGGTGTCAGAACAATCAAAAATAAGGAAGATATCAATTCAAACCTGTTTGCTTTTTTTTTTTTTTTCATCAAACCCACAAAATTTTTATCTGAAAAAAAAAAAAAATGTCTATATTGATTGGGCTACTGTAAAGAGTGATACTAAAATACTATTATTTTTGCAATATTCTGTTTGTATTTTGTTGGTCTTAATCCATTCATGGAACTAATATTTTTGTTGAAATTAAATACATTTCATTGAAAAGTCAAATGAAAATTAAATTCAATCAGAAAACGACCGACTTCTGTTTTTCATTGTTTTAAAGGTTTTAATCACTTCAAATGTATTTTATTATTGACTAAGAAATATTACAATATAATATTTTTTGTTGAAACTAATAGTGTTTCTGCATAAAGTGTTATAATAAATGGAAATATTTTGACTTTGGCATGTAGTTATCAAGGGTTTATAGGAAACAGGAGGGGAACATTTAGCAAATTTCCTGGAAAGTATTTTTATACGGCAGAGAATACTGAGTGTTCTGTCACTGTTTTATTATTATCATCAAAAACTGGGATGGACTTTATCTATGAGGCATTTAATAAATTGAAATCAGGGAGTATAGATATTTACTCATTCAAGTTTGACTCAGACAAAACAAGGTCGGAGAGTGACAAGTGGGATTAGAATCATTGTATTGAACCAATCTTCCAAGTAGGGTATGTATATGAGCAGTGGTTACCAGCCTAGAAAATAATTAAAACTTTTTTTAAATAATGGCATTTTTCTTAATACATAAGTACTGATGTGCTTTGCTTAAAGTATTTTTTCCAAATAGTAGGAAAAAAAAAAAAGAAAAAAAAAAAAAGAAAAAAAAAAACTGTCAAAGAGAAAACAAAAATTTATTGGTTTACTTTCACCAGCTTCCTTATCCACCTTGTGTCAAGCCCAAACCATTAAGATATATGTCTTTGTAATTTTAAATCTATGGCACCAAAACACTATATTTAAGGTCTATATTGGGTAAATGTCAAGATTATAATCACTATTTTCATATGAGGATAAAATTTCATATACAAATCATTTAAATAATTCTAGTGATCACTACATTCTAAAATTGGTAGAACTCTAAAAATTTATATATTAAAATAGGGTCAATTTGACATGTTTGACAGATCCATTTTGTAACACTTCAAATGTATACATGCAAAAACATTGCAAAAGTTTGGTGAATAATTTTAAAATTAATATGCCATGAAAGTGATCTGACCCTTAAAACCATTACCACTTGAAGGTACTTTTGCTTAAGAGTGGCTTTCAGTATAATTTTAATAGGTAAAATCAGTTAAATTGATAGGAAGTTGAGATTTTATACATACATATATATATATATATACATATATATATATATATATATATATATACACACACACATGAAAAGAATAAAGTTATCCATTATTAACTTTTAACTAGTCTTTTCTTTATTTTTAGTTTATTTTTTTTATTTTTTATTTTTTTAAAATCTAATTTATTAGGGCTGTCAATTCTGCAGTAGAGTAGACAGCACAGAATGAAAATAAAGGATAAGCTCTTAAAGAGATTTGAACTTACAACCATTTTACTTTGGGGAAGCTTGGCAAATGTCCGCCTGCTCCGACAGAATGATGACATCAAATGGTTAGATTTAATATTTTGCAGGCAGTCAAGTTCTCATAACATCAGTCAAACAGCTGAGCATTTCCTAGGAATCCCTGAGCAAAAGGGACAAAAGATCAAATCTTACCAAGAACTTATCTTTTATTGCTGATCCTTGCTATCTATCTATTGACATAAAACTGACAACTGGAGTCAAGTTGCAACAAAAAAACAAAAAAAAAAACAAAAAAAAAAAACAAAAAAAAAACAAAAAAAAACCAAAAAAAAAAACAAACAAAAAAAAAACAAAAAAAAAAAACAAACAAAAAAAACAAACAAAAAAAACAAAAAAAAAAAACACCAAAAATTAATAATAGTTGACATGGCATCATTTAACAAAATTATAAAATAATGTTTTAAATTTTTCTATCTTTATCCAAAATAATCTTAATATACATAATCAGAAACCACACACACACAAAAAAAAGCATATTAGCTTACAGTATAAACATAGCACCAGTAAGCGCTAATTGTAAGAGTTGGAGTCCCTTAAGTGTAATTGAAGTGGATAAGTAATATATAAGATCTTTCTTTCATCTCGCTAAAGTAGACTGATAGTCTTTCATTAAATATCAAAAATATATATATTTTTTTAAAACTAGGGCCTCTTGGCATGTGGAAGAGAACTTGACAAGTGTTCATTAAAAGATCATTTGGAAATATGCGTAGTCAAATTTATTTTATATATTTAATCATGTTTTCAACATTTCTTGTAAACCTGATGATTCCTTTAACCTACATCACATGAAGTCATCGGAAAAAATAAAATTCATCTTAAATCAGAAATCATAGCTTATTGCTGGTTTTGCAATTATATAACGCTGTAATTGTCATATAGAAAGTTATAAGCATGCAAGTGGTTGTTTGCCTCAGACACATACCAAACATTTTAATCAGAGTTAATTTAAGAACCATGCTATTGCCTTTAATTATTACATCACAAAAGAAAAGTTATATTCAGAAGCATTGGTTGTAACACAGGTCATGAGACACCAATTCTTCTGCATAAACATGGTTAAACCAAACTAAATGCTAATTCTTTTTCTTTTATGAATTTTCTTTTTTAAATGCACAATCTTCAGCTTTACAAAATATCTATAATAGAATTGCAAATTTGATGCCATCACTACAAATGTATATAGAAGCCATGTCTGAAATACATTAAGAATGTTTTTTTAGTTTCTCATACAAAATTACTAAATAGAGTTAAGGCAATAACAAGAAAGGTAAATAAAGTTTTCTATCAAAATCCTGCGACCATAAAACTGTTTTATCTTTGCAAGATTTCATAATATAGATCAGTTTAAAAATAGTGTTAAAAATAATCTAGAAATTGGAATTTAGAGGAATTATATCTAATTCAATTAACAGATTATGCTTTAATGTTTTTCTTTTAATGGAAGCATATTCATTTAGTACAGTGAACCTGGATTTACCTCCACTTTCCATTTTAATTTGAAAATCTTTTACAGTCATGCAAAAGTTTATAAGCATGGTTTTGTAAACAAATTTATTTTCTTTACAAATTTTAAATGGAAAGGGAATTGATATTGCTGATAATTCACTGTTTATACAGAGAACTTTGCACTTGAAAAATATTAATATAAAAACAATATTTTACAAATATCACAGAAAGTGTAAAACATTTTAGAAGCTATTTACATTCAAACTAATGTCCTCAACTTTGTTGCTATCACATTTTGTTTGTTGTGTGCTCTGGTCATCTTAGTGTCTAGGGCAGTGCTTCTCAAACTATCTTATATGGCAGCCCAGCATTTTTTTTTTCCTCAATGTATCACATACCTGTAATATTTCAAGGTAATATTAATTTATACCAGAAACGATGTATATAAAAGTTGACTATTTTTTTCTTCCATTTATTTTGCAAAAAATAATTCAATATCAAAACATAAAAAGTAATAAAAAAATCAGTTTATTAGCACAAATTATATAACCTTAATCTTTACAAATGATTCCTTAGTATGGCCTGGACACTGACTGTGTACCGGTAGTTGATGGTTTGTGTACCACACCAGTTCACGGACCACCACTTTTAGTAGCACTGGTCTGGGGTGTTCTTGGATCTTGTTCTTTTTAGTACCGATTAGTTATTGCCCACCCTAATTGGCCCAGGGATTGAACTCACAATTCCTATGCCACCAAATTCATGACCTATACTTTAATCCACTAAATTTTAGAAGCTATTTTTTCAAAGCTACCTCATTACCATATAATGACTTTGCAGGTGGAGTAGGGTGTCATGGGTAAAACAAAAACAAAACAAAAAACCCTCTGCATTCTCTATGATACATAAAAAAAAATCTTTAAATGCTTTTCCTCCTGTTGTAAACTTAACTTTACATCTGCTATCCTATGTGAAATTTAAATATCTAATGCTATCAAAAGTTTCCTTCACAATATATCCAAGTATATTTGATAAAGTCAAGTTTTAATAAATTAAGATTTCAACAAACAGCAATTGAAAATTTGAAGATAATCTTAAAAGAAAATGTTGAAAAATACATTAAAGCCAGATTTACTTGAGTGTCCGTAATATAACTTAAATCTTTCAAACCATTTGAAATTATTCTTTTCAGCTGCTCATACTAACAATGAGATGAGACCAAATGAAAGCTTACATTTAGTAAAAAGCATTTGAAATTATTCTTTTCAGCTGCTCATACTAACAATGAGATGAGACCAAATGAAAGCTTACATTTAGTAAAAAGCATTTGAAATTATTCTTTTCAGCTGCTCATACTAACAATGAGATGAGACCAAATGAAAGCTTACATTTAGTAAAAAGCAAAAAAGTAACAAAGCTTTAATTAAATAAAAAAAAAAAAAAAAAAATTTCCATTTCCTAATACAGATACTGCACACTTTTTAGCATCTAAATGCTGTTACAACTTATAAACCAGGTTAGATTAAGGAATTTGGTTAATAAGCCAAGATTTAAATTCAATAACATACCTATGGTGAACCAATTCCATCTTCATTTAATTTTCTTTTTACTATATTTAAATTTATGAAGCAATGTGACGGACACACACACGCCTCCTACCACGATCCAGTTTACTGAACGATTCTATTTAGAAGCACCATTAACAATTCTTTTTTAGAAAGGGAGAATTAAAAGAGTAAATAAGAGTAGTTAAAAATCTTAGAAAATTAAGAAATTACTTTCAATATCAGTGCTTATTACATAATCTGACAGTCATTAAAGCTTTGCTTAATTATATCCAAGCAATGGGAGGTGCTGAATTAGTTAGCCAATTATTAGCAATGTACTTTATTAGTTTGATTAATCAGCATTAAACGAAACTTAAGAACAGATGAATATTCTAAAGAACAAAGAGAAGAAACGTGATTGTCAAGTGTTTTTATCTTTACTGGACTGCAGAAAAATTCGTTTTTCTAGACCTCAATTATATACAATTTTATCAACTATATAAACTGAAGTAGCTAAGGATTATAGAAAAGAAATTGCAACAAATCACCCCACCCCCCAGTCCAATACTAGTGCCACTCAACCCATCAGTCAATGTTAAGTGTACACAGTGTTCTATGAGGTTTTATAATTAAACCAGAGTAACATTATTAACACATTGGCTAATATATCTTTACTGGACTGCAGAAAAACTAGTTCTGTGTTGTGGGGTTCAAATAAACCAGGTCTCCGGCTTGTGATCAGGATGCTGTGGTGTTTCTTGTTGGACTTTGCAAAAACCACTAGTGAAATTGGAACTAATTTTGTCAGGTGTGGCATACAGATTTTAATGCAGATTATTTGCATTTCTGTTTTTCTATGTTCCCAGCCGCTGACAGTTTATTCCAGCAAATGAAATCTTCTATTGTACATTGAGGACACAAACCTGGATCCATGAACACTTAGCTTGTTTTCAGGTACTCCATTGGCCTAGTACACTAAAAAGAGCATGTACTGGATATGTTGCAGACCTCATTAAATTATCTGCAGCCATCCTCAAGAAACAACTCAGCTTTGGACAGCCCTAGAATGTGCCGGGATAGATACTAGGCAATGATTCCAGACTCGATACCAATTCAATCATTGTCATTCAGTAACTACATTAGGAAGCTAATTTTTAGGCATTTCTGCTTATAAAAGAACTAGCTGACATACCTGGCAATTCTCAGAAAAGAAGATAGGACAAAAATGTCCTTCAAACAGGTTGTTATTCCAGACAACAACCACCATGATATACCTTTTTTTAAGGGTAGTTGAAATATGAGCTTAGGTAAAGTTTCTATTTTGTAAATAAGCTCAATTAAAATGTAATTTTACGTTTAAATGACCCAAATGGATCGAGCCAATTTCTTTGTATTTAATAAATTTGTACCTGACAAATTTAATGATGCACATGGTAAAATTTGAAACAAATTCCATATTAAATTAAATGCTAAACACAGTGAACCCAGGGGTGAGCTGTGATTTAGGGGCCCTAGCAGTCTTCTTATAGAGTTTTATAAAAAAGCCATTTAGCCTAGTAACAAACTGGATGTTAGTTTAACATGTATGCAAAGTTTCATTAATAATGGTTCACAGGTTTAGGCGACAACTGTATTCAAACAGACTGCCACATACTTATATATATATATATATATATATATATATATATATATATAAGACAACTAATTTGCTTGTTTGAGTGTATGTATATAAATAAGTATAAATTTTATAATGAAACAAGCGACTATTCATAAGATAACTCAAAACAAGCAGTGATAAGGATGTTTATACATCTAATAAAAACATTTGAAGTAAATGAAAAATTTGTAGTGAAATTTTAATTTCTAAGGTTTTTGATCTTTTCATTGATCAGAATCAGTAATGAATAAATCCTCAGGTTCAAGATAGTTACCAACTTCTATAATGACAAAGCTAATCTAGAGAAAATAGTGCCACTTATACATAGACAAACACCAAATTTTCTTAGTGGAGAGATAACATCCTAGAAGTTCAGCAGGGTGCTAGGTTTTTAGAACCAAGTTTTTATGAATTTATACAAGCTTGGGTTACAATTATACAAAACAGGATCTATTAGGTAATGTTAATATCTAGAAACAAGATGAACTAATTTTTTATAGTATATCAAAAACTAATAAGATCACATAGTATCAAACTTTATTTCATTCAAAATTTACAAAATAATATTAATTAATAAAACTTTTCTGACTGTCAGCAATTGAGCCAATCAGCTTATGAAAGAGAAATGGTCCAAAGCAATTATCTGACTAGTTAGTTGGTCAGTACCTATAAGCACTCTGGTGATAGATTACATTTTTGTTATGGGCAAGAATCCAGCATATGAGGGGTTCACTGGCTCTATGTCAATATAAACAACATCAGCACAATGTGAAATGTATATTTTTTTTAAGTTGGGAAGGGGGCAGTCTATAAGCTTTAGAGTTACCATGTGACCAGAGATAAGCAGTTGTTTCACAATTAATAATGGACACAAAAAAATTAGTAAGAGGATAGAAATACATGAAGAGAAAGCAGCATAATTCAATAAAAAAGCCTGTCAAAAAAGAAAAGTGGAAAAAAGAAAAAGAAAAGAAAAGTGGAAAAAAGAAAAAGAAAAGAAAAGTGGAAAAAAGAAAAAGAAAAGAAAAGTGGAAAAAAGAAAAAGAAAAGAAAAGTGGAAAAAAGAAAAAGAAAAGAAAAGTGGAAAAAAGAAAAAGAAAAGAAAAGTGGAAAAAAGAAAAAGAAAAGAAAAGTGGAAAAAAGAAAAAGAAAAGAAAAGTGGAAAAAAGAAAAAGAAAAGAAAAGTGGAAAAAAGAAAAAGAAAAGAAAAGTGGAAAAAAGAAAAAGAAAAGAAAAGTGGAAAAAAGAAAAAGAAAAGAAAAGAGGAAAAAAGAAAAAGAAAAGAAAAGAGGAAAAAAGAAAAAGAAAAGAAAAGAGGAAAAAAGAAAAAGAAAAGAAAAGAGGAAAAAAGAAAAAGAAAAGAAAAGAGGAAAAAAGAAAAAGAAAAGAAAAGAGGAAAAAAGAAAAAGAAAAGAAAAGAGGAAAAAAGAAAAAGAAAAGAAAAGAGGAAAAAAGAAAAAAAGAAAAGAGGAAAAAAGAAAAAGAAAAGAAAAGAGGAAAAAAGAAAAAGAAAAGAAAAGAGGAAAAAAGAAAAGAAAAGAGGAAAAAAGAAAAAAAGAAAAGAAAAGAGGAAAAAAGAAAAAAAGAAAAGAGGAAAAAAGAAAAGAAAAGAAAAGAGGAAAAAAGAAAAGAAAAGAAAAGAGGAAAAAAGAAAAAAAGAAAAGAAAAGAGGAAAAAAGAAAAGAAAAGAAAAGAGGAAAAAAGGAAAAAAGAAAAGAAAAGAGGAAAAAAGGAAAAAAGAAAAGAAAAGAGGAAAAAAGGAAAAAAGAAAAGAAAAGAGGAAAAAAGGAAAAAAGAAAAAGAAAAGAGGAAAAAAGGAAAAAAGAAAAAGAAAAGAGGAAAAAAGGAAAAAAGAGGAAAAAAGGAAAAAAGAAAAAGAAAAGAGGAAAAAAGAGGAAAAAAGAAAAAGAAAAGAAAAGAGGAAAAAAGGAAAAGAGGAAAAAAGGAAAAGAGGAAAAAAGGAAAAGAGGAAAAAAGGAAAAGAGGAAAAAAGGAAAAGAGGAAAAAAGGAAAAGAGGAAAAAAGGAAAAGAGGAAAAAAGGAAAAGAGGAAAAAAGGAAAAGAGGAAAAAAGGAAAAGAGGAAAAAAGGAAAAGAGGAAAAAAGGAAAAGAGGAAAAAAGGAAAAGAGGAAAAAAGGAAAAGAGGAAAAAAGGAAAAGAGGAAAAGAGGAAAAAAGGAAAAGAGGAAAAAAGGAAAAGAGGAAAAAAGGAAAAGAGGAAAAGAGGAAAAAAGGAAAAGAGGAAAAAAGGAAAAGAGGAAAAAAGGAAAAGAGGAAAAAAGGAAAAGAGGAAAAAAGGAAAAGAAAAAGAAAAGAAAAAAAGAAAAGAAAAAAGAAAAGAAAAAAAAAGAAAAAAAAAGAAAAAAAAAGGAAAGGAAAAAAGAAGAAAAAGAAAAAAGAGGAAGCTCTCAATTGTTGACAGTGAAATAATCACTTAAATGCCATTACAACAAATATTAACATTATATTGTAAATTTATCTTTCCAGAAGAGTTCATAAAGTACATATAAATAATTTGCATTGGCAACTGACTTAAACAAAACATTCTCCTATTATTAACAAGTTTACCTAAAATGATTAACTTCAAATAGCTTTGAAGATCATAAGCCTTTCTAAGTTAAATATTGATCTGCATGAGAAATATATTAAATAACTAAAAAGGCTGGTACAATTTTCAGTGTTTTTTTTTCATCCTTTTACTGCTAATAGAAGAGTATACCTACAGTAGTAATGAGTGAAGTCAACTTAGTAGTCCAAAATGGTGATTGGTTTCAGAGATTGTTTTGATCAGCTGCTTGATGAAAAGTAAACAGGATATATCTGCCCAGGTTTAGTGCTCCAAATGACTAGAGGCAAATTATTCAACTCTAATGAATAAGAAAAAGAAATTGAAATGACAAAAGAAAACCCATTTATTTGAGCAGTGAGTAGTGTCTCTGAAGAGTGGTCTGCATTGGTCAGGTTGTTAGTGGCTAAGCTGTTATGTCATCTGACCCAGCAAGATATACCATGAGCAACAGCAGAAATGAGAAAAGTCCTGGTGCATGAGAATGACAGATCCAAAGCCTCAGCTTGCTATCCATGTTTTATACACTTTGCTGACAGTCTTGTGCTTCTCAAAGAAATGAAGATATACATACATACATACAGTTTTTGCATGGTGTTCCCACCTTGTGAATAGGATTTTGTTTTTGGTCTTTCTTTTTCAGCTGGACTTGAATCCCCAAGAAGCTGCCTGCTGAAGTGAAGTGTCCAATCCAGCTAAGCAACAATGACTGTCAAAGATTATTCCCATTATTTTATTATTAGTTTTACTGTATCTTATAGCTTTTTATCACAATATTCCAATATTATAAATATAATAATAATAAAATTTAATATTACTATTATTAGTTTTACTTCCTTTTGTTATTGTTGCTTTTTATTGCAAAACTGGATTCTTAAACTCATCAATTGCTATAGTAAGATACAGCAGAAAAATGGAAATAAGCCAATAATTTTTAATAAGACCTGAACTTGCATTCTATAGCTCAGGTAGAAAATATTCAAAACTTGTTTAAATATTTAAAACATGACTGATAATTGAACAAAGAATGTAATGAAATGATCAGGAATTTTGTTTATCATAAAAAAAAAAAAAAAAGAAGAGAATTGATCATAAATTAGTTATATAAATAATCAGCTCTTGGAGAGTAAGTAATGAAGAGCCCTGCTGATGCATGTTCCCCCTCATGTTATGACCATAGCAAATTATTTTTCAGCTGTACTTCAGAATGAAAGAAAGAAAAAATATCCCAAACCACAAGAAATGCCATCATTCACTTCCTAAACACTACCACCACCACCACTCTTACCAAATCATATATATGGATGGTAATGCTAATATCAGTTTCTTTATAAGAAAACATTTGGCATTTATTTACCAAGCAGCCAATACTGTTATCGGTTGAAATTTATAAAATCTTTCTCTTAAAACAATTTTTCAGGAAAATAGATTTTTCAAGTCCAGTAGCTATTGTCACTCTTTCCAGTATTGATTCCTAAGCTTTTATTTGAAGTCATGTGGAATGTTATCTTGATTATGACATTATTTTCTCTGCAACTTACACGTGCTATCCATTTTAGTTACTGCTGTTGGTAGCCCACAAGTTATGTGGTTTCTGTTATTTGATACAGTTCTTTGTGAACTGGTGCTACAGAATCATTGTTTAAAAAAGGATGGTCTTTGGCAAGACCTTCAGACTTCACTTGCTCATATCCATTTTTAACCATTGATCTGAGAAAGCAATTGTATACAGCTGGCAGTTTAGATATTTCTGAATGGCTTTAGAGTCATGCATGATATGAAAGGCTTGACCTGACGAGGCTATTTAAGAAGATGACTTTTAGTTTTTAGCTTAGTGTTTTGGTTTTGTAGCAATTTGTTGAGTTGGGCCAAATGGCAGGATTCAAACTTATTTTCTGCTAGATCAATTTGTAAACAAGGAATCATGAGGAATTTGTAAATAGTAACCATTTACAACATTCCAATATTTAAGAAATTTCTCTAAAAAAGCTTAATGTGAATCAAACATGGAAAAAGGAAAAAAAAAATGCTTCACTATTAAAGTCTGTCAAATACCTCAACAAACAACTTTATTTTCAAGGCAAGAACACAAAATATGAACCTGAACTTATTAATGTAAAATTGGTTTAATCAAGAAATTTTAACTGTAATTGGTTCAAGCTTAACATTTTATTGATTTGTGAAAATCTCCTAATTAATCTTTTAATCAGAAAAGTTGGCCTCTGAAAGCTGCAAAAAGGAATAAAGTATTTTGGGAGAAAATTGTGTGTGTGTGTGCATTTTTTAAAAAGGTATATAATTGAAAAATTAGTCATTTAAGTGTCAATAAATGTTTATATAAATGATTAAAAAACAAAAAACAAAATTTGTTTAAATAAAAACACAGTAATTTCCATGCTAAAAATTTCTGCTGCATGCCATAGTGGTAGGTGGTGACGGGGGTGGGGGGGGTGATGTTAGAGGGAAAAATTCTATGGCTGTCAGTGGATCATAATGAAATATTTAGCATTCTATGCAGTCTTGATTCCCTTTTTCAAGAATATAAAAATAACAATAAAACCGATCAGAAAATGCAGAATAAAAATTTTCTTCCCGAATTCCAAAGGCCATTAGACAAGTCAGTCAGTACATTTGTTCAAGATGTGTCACTCAATTGAGAAAGTAGAAGGCAAAGGAAATAACGAAAATGAAAAAAAAAATCATGGTGTGTAAAGAGTTCAGAGTAAAGAAAATCATTTCATTTTTATTTTGTAATTAAAATATTTAATGAAGTAAAAACAACAAAGAAATAAAAAGAAAAAAAGTTACTGAATTTTCCATTTGTACATTCTGTTAAAAAAAAAAAAAAAAAAAAATCTATTTCATATAGAAGAAAATGTTCATTTATTTTCAAAAATGAACATAAAATCCTAAGAGTTGCTTAAATCATGGGTCTCCTTATTTAAAGAGTGATATCAAGAGTGCAAGAGTGAACAATTCTTAGAAAAACACATTTGGAAAAAAAAAAAAAAAATTTCACAAAATTTAGTCCCCAGTATTACTTTAGGGACTGATGCTTGCATAAAGAATTGGCCTAAAATTAAGATTATACTCTGTTTCCATATTTTTTTTAAATGGATTGGCAGAAGGAAATAAAGGTTCATGCCTTTCTACTGAAATGTGACAATCTATTGATACTAATCTACAAATACCCAAACATGCTTGTGGTCTATTCACTAGAGCTATATAACATTGACTAATCAATAAGATCAATAACTTTTGAAGAAAAATATCATTAGATGAATATAGTTAAAGCTAGACAGTAGCATTTTATTTTAAATTTACAATTTTTATTATTCTTGAATTCAGCATAAAAATAAAAATAAAATAAAATATGATAAAATAAAAATATCATGAATGTTTACATGAAAATGCATCCGGAACGATTTCCAAGTGTAAAATAATTATCAGTTAATTCTGAAATATTAGCAATGCAACAGCACATGGCGCACTGGCTGCTGAATTTCAACATTTTTTTTTTTTTTTTTTAAAGCAATTTAAAAATCTTCTCTGAAAGAAGATACACAACAGAAAAAGACTACAGCTCTGTTAGCTAAACACCTTGTATCACTATGAGGTAAATAGGACAGGAGTTATATATATATATATATATATATATATATATATATATATATATATATGATGGACTCTCCTGTCGAACTCGACGTATGAGGGCCAGACAGATCAGTTCCCAGAAACTGAAAGCCCGACACCCACACAGGATTTGATTATAGTGGTGAAGGCTTTGTGCAGAACCATCCACACTTTTTGGAGGGACGAATACAGGGACCTGGTGCAACGAATGCCACAAGGTCCCCAAACGACCCTCCGCAGGTTTTGAATTCAGAGTTGTCCTTCTCCTAGACCAGTTGCCATCCAAGACTATAGAACCCAGTCTGTCCTGCTATTTATTTGGATGGAGAAGAAGAGGATTCACACCTTTCCCAAGGGTATTAACACGTAAGTGAATGTAATGGATTCGACTGGAATTCGAACTCGGCTCTCCGATTCCTCAATCCAAGCCGTTATCCATTACTCCACCGTGCCTCCGTGTATATATATATCACACACAAACAGACAGATGAAAACATTTGTTTCACATCAAAAATATTAATTTTTCAACACTTTTTCATCAATGCATTTGACACTATACTACATACCAAGTAAACAGATTACAGCAAAAATTTCAGATTACAATTAATTCAGCTAATAACTGTGTTAGGTTATGGATATATTGATACACTATCATACATTACACATGCAAACACATAAATAGAAAAAAATAATCTTTTAGTGATTTTGGAGAAGAGCTGTCTGCCTGAATTTTTATTTCTCTTCAAGCAAGAGTGAAAATTGTTTTTTGCAGCCCCCCACCAATCACATTGTAAATTAAACTTATAAAAAAGAAAACTGAAAAATTATATTTGTTTTTCAACTTCTGTAAAAATAGAAACTTTTTTTTTTAGTTTGCATATTTTTGGAGACCCTTGACAAATGTACATTGAACACTGTAATACATAAAAAAAAGCATCTGAATGGCAAATCCTTGTTTTGACAGCCTTAAATTCAAATTGGTCTTTTGACTGCAGTTTTACAGTCCTCAGTTATAATTTGTTTCAAATGTGGTTGTGTCAGAAATTATCTTGTTAAATTTGGTTGCCAAAGTCATGGCTGAATGCCCATGTACAAAAATTACTATTGTTGATCTAAACGGGATACTGAACATTGCTGCTATATGCCAAGAAGTATAGACATTTTGATTTAGAATATGCTCTCAAATTGGCTGTTGTATTTAATGGTGTGCAAAACATTATTTATTTCATCAGTTGTGCATGTGAACAGAGTGGAAAGCCTGCCTGACTAATCTTCCATTATGTATAGAAATATTTGAATACACTTTTGGAACATATTTTGAATTTTAGTTTTTGTAAACAATCCTGGGGAAAAAAAAAAAAAAAAAAAAAAAAAAAAAAAAAAAAAATCACTTTTTTTAATTGAATTTAGGACCATGAAAGTTAAGATACTTTAAGTATTATATTTTTGGAATTAGCCCAATTATCATATGTGCCAGAAACTTAAGTTTTGCTATGGATGAAAACAATCTGCAAATTCTCGTTTTCCAGTCTTATAAGAAACAAACATCAGGGACACATTAACAAATATTTATAACATTTTCTTGTTATTTAACAATAGTAAGAAACTATGTATATTTATAATTAGTGACCAACTTTTTGTATTTGATTATATAATTTCATGTAATGAACAGACATAAAATGTTTTCCCAATGTATGAAATGTACAAATATATTATAATACTTCAGGAAAAATGTATATTTGATAAGTTATTACTTAATAGGTGTCCTGATACTAAAGAGAATAAAAATCGAGGTATTAGAAAGAAAAAGATTGAGACAAACATTTGAGTTGGCTTTTGATTTCCTAACTAATACTATTACAAGCATCAATAAACTAATACTTCCTCTTCGAGGTGGTTGTTACTAAACTGAACACAAAGACAAACTGAGGGGAAAGGTGGAAAGACTGTGTTGCTTTAACAATTCAAGTTGAGGGAATATGCTGAAAATAAAAAAAAAAATTTTAATCAGGACTTGAACCCTTGCCCACTTAGTGAGTAGAGTATTTACTTATTTCTGTTTAATCATTCTTATGTTCTTTAATAGTTAAAAGATTTTCTATAAGAAAATTTCTGTAAGAAAAAATTGCTGTAAATATGTATGATATTCAACTAAAGATCTCTTAAATGTTGAATCTTAATATTCTATCCATCAATATCCACTTATCTTTTTATATTGGGAATCTCTTCAGTGTGGATAATTATGGTTCTCTTCAGTGTGGATAATTATGGTTCTCCACAGCTTTCTATCTTTTCATTCTCAGCAATACTTTCTCCTTTATGACACCATCTTTGTGCCACCTGCTCAAATTTGTCAAGTAGATTACTCTTTGCTAAATAATCGTAGACTTTATGGCACCCACATGTAAACAGCACTTTTCATAAACAGATAGGCTTAAAAAACAAACATTTCATTGGTTATTTGAAAGTAAAATCTTAAGCATGTTTGATTCTATATGCTCTAACCTATAGAGAAGGATATTTTACATGTATTCAGTTGTATATGACCAGTTAAAATTTAAAAGTGTACTCAATTTGTGACATTTCATACACGTGTGAGGGAACCTCAAGTATGTTTTTAAAAACAAAACAGGAAAAAAAACAAAACAAGCACCATTGGTGATGTTGATTTTGACATCTTAATATTTTTTATCATAAAAATAAAAATTCAGAGAAATTTGTATTGGAATATATAAATTCTTCATTTGATTCTCCTGGATGCTTTGCAAGAGAAAATTTGTAAAAGTTTAAGAATATTTCTGTTATGTTCTTTCTATTTTATTATTTATTCTATGAAATTTGAAACTGCTAATAATTCAAGAAAGGTCCAAACTGAACAAAGTCTAAAAATAATATTTATTACTAAACAGAGACAAATTAAATAAAGGTAAAAAATGCTTTCCTAATATATAATACTTTTAAAATAATAATGATGTTATTGTTATTATAATAATAAAAATAAAAACAATGTAAAAAAAAAGAAAAAAAAAAAAGAAGAAAATCTGTCCCAGGACCAGATTTGTTTAAAAACAAAAACCTATGTTAACACATACTTTTGGATGTATATCAAAACACAAGCATTTGTCTCATCTGGATTTCAAAGTAACAATAAGAGTACAAGTGGAAGAACAGCTTAGGAAGCTGTTAACAGTTTTAGGTCACATTTTGGTAAGGTAGAATATCTGTCAGTATTAATTCAAGTTGTAGATCTATACTTTAGATATTTGAATTGAAAGTGAAAGGTGAAAAAAGAAAGGTCATTCGTACTAAAATAATAAATACCTAGTACATCTATTTCATTGTAGTCAATAAGAAACAAAGTCAAAAACATAAAATTATTTTTATAACTTATTTCAATGCAAATAGAATAGGTGAAATGACCAAGAATAGTTATAAGCATACTTCACATGAATCGTTATCAGATAGGAAAAGGACAGATGCTTGGGCATAAGCAAAACTTTAAATCTACATTTTGTTGGGATACTTGAAATCCTTTTATCACATTTTGACCATTTTTATTTTTTAGCCATTGCAAGGTGTACAATATATTAAGATGGAAATACTTATGACATCTCGTTCTGAGAAGAGGCTTCTTCAAACAATGGTTTTATTGATGGAATCACTCTTATATTTAAAAGGAAGTAACTGTGTACTGACAAATAAAATAAATACTGATTACAGTTGACATTAAAACATTAAAAAGGTACAGAGATATTCAGGCTTTAAATTTGTCTTCCTTAAACTATTTATCTTTTTTTTCTTTTTCACAAGACTGATTCCATCAATATCAAATGCTATTTGTCTGAAGAAGTTCTTTTTGGAACAAAACAAGTTACTAATAAGTTTTTCCATCTTGTCATTCATTTGCCCACTATTATTTTGATATATTTCTATATCATATTTTTCAAGATACATAATCTATAAGGACAAAAAATATTTCTTTAAGTTGCAAGAAAGGTACTAATATGCTAATCCTGATTTATAAATCGAGATCACCTTGATACACGGATAGAGGTAAAGTTTCATAGTGCCAATGAAATGGATCAAGCGGGTTGATCTATTTAATATTTTTTTTCTATCATAATTTTCGCTGGGGAGAGGGGGTTTTTCTTTTAGATTTTCTTCTGGATTAAACACCTGAGAAAAGTAGAAAATATACTGGTTGAAATGTTATAGTAACCACACCAAAAATACATGCAGGGGGAGCTTCATTATCCAAACAAAAATAATTGGAGTGATAACGACAAGTTACAGAAAATATTTACACAGTATTTTCACTTGTCTATTACTGCAGTCACAGGATAAAATAGAGAAAAGGTTGGATTCAGATAAATTGTCAATATACAACTGACATTAAAAGTTGTGCCAAAATTTTGATTTTATAACATTCAGATATTTTGATACTATGAAGTGTTCCAAATTAAGACTTTGCAAAGCAATAAAGTACTTTATCCTAAAATTTAAGCTAACATATCAATGCAGATAACATTTTGATCCGTTTACTTGTAATGATTTTGGCTTACAGCCATGTCATGTTGAAACAGGTTCTTCACTGAAGAATCACTGAAGTTAAGCAATGTCGTGTCTGGTTTGCACCTAGATGGGTGATTACTTGGGAATACCAAGTGCTGTAAACTTGAATGTGCTGGTGGTATAATGGATTATGGCTTGGAATTGGAAATAAAAAGCCAAGTTCCAATTCCAGTCAGGTTCATTATATTTATTCAACTTTTAAATACTTTTAAATAATAAAGTATGAATTCACCTCTTTTCCCCCAGCTATAGGTTAATTAGGACTTGTATCAGTAAATAATTTTTTTTAAATCAGATGTTTGTAAAAAAAAGTTAATTGTTTTAAATTCTTAGGTGAATTATTTTCATTTGATTTTTATTTAGTTTCTTCATTTTGTAACTTTATAAATTGAATACTTTCCATCCACTGAAGTAGTATGAAATAAAGAAGTGGCTTTTGACAAGATTTGAACTCGTATCTTATATGTCCAAAGAGATGGCTTAACCAATTTGTTGATAAATCATATTGCTATGTATCTATTTAAAATTTTCACACCATACTGTTTTTGTTCTCAAGTCTTTCAGCGATAGATAAAGAATATGAGGTCAAGTTAGAAGCTAATTTATTCCCACTTATGGTTGGAGGGTGTTTGACAAAAAAAGGTCATGTTAAAAGAAAAACAAAATGAAATAAAAGCTAAACAAAACTTAATATTGAGATTTCAGTATTTTTCTAATTGAAAAATGTACAAACTTTGTAAAAGATAAAAAGTCCAAGTAAATTACTAACATTGGTTCATTAAAAAAAACAAAAAAATATTTTCTCATTGATATGCAGGCTGAGAGAGAGAGACAAGTTTTATGACTAGACATAAAAAATCTAATCAAAAGTTGTGCATTGTTTTAATGTTTTTATCAGTATTAAAACAAGAACTAATAAACATTTTGTGAATCATCTTCAGGCAGTAATAACTTCAAATTCATAACAAAAAAAAAAAAAAAAAAAAAAAAAAAAAAATCAATATTAAAATACAAGACCACCAAGTCAGTATTACACAAATCAGTGGCTCTACTCAGCTCTCCGCATGCTTGAAGTGAAGTACAATGTCAGACTGCTTTATGAGAATACAGAAAGAAAAAAAAAAATGAAAATAATTGAAAGCAATATCAAAATAGATATATTGCTTAAATTGTGGCAACCAATATCACCTCAGTAACTATGTGTTTATCCCACAACAAATTGATAATTAAATTCTAAAAATTAAACAACCTACTATCTGCTGACATAAGTAGGTATCTCCAAAGAAAAACAATACCTAAGGGTTAAATTCATTTTTATTTTTAACTTAAAAATAAAATGAATTTTAAAAAAATGAAAAGTCTTTCTTGGTGGTTTTAATTTAGTTTTAATTTCAAGCTAATAGATTAAATTTGATATTTCCATTATGCAAAATACTTTGCTTTATTTCAAAACTAATTTAAATTAACTGGAAGGAGTAAAAAAAAAACAAAGTACATACTATCATCACCGATTCTAACTATTTTTAGTCATCCCTAAGCACAATACAATTCTCTTTATTAAAAAAATCGTCCAAAGATAAAATACTTTTTTGAAATGTTAAATGACTAATATTAGCCGATTTAAAGTTTAACCTGATTTGAAAAAAACGTTACTTTTTAGTTTATGATATAGAAATGCATTTTTTAACACAGAGGTAGGTGTTTATTTAAGGTGCTGACAGCTTGATTGACAACTGAGAATTTAACTAATTTTTTTCTTCGGGGAACATATCTATAAAAATTACTTGACAAATATAATCTGAGCACATTTTTAATATGATTTTTAGCTACCCAATAATCTTAAAAATTTAGAAAAATATTTTCAGTAATCTAACCTATCGAGTTTTAGGTATTTTTGCTTTAAATTACTATAGTTACTGCTCTTAATTTCTGATAATGTTGTGTATGGACGTCTGTATTCACCAAAATCAGCACATTTACACACACAAATGATTAAAACATGGAGGCCACTGAAATGTAGTAAGGTTTTCTATGGATGATTAGTAAATATAGTTTTTACTTAATAACAATATCACCTAACCAGTATAAATACATCATTTTACAAGATTTAAAACTATAAAATATTCTAATTAAAAATTTAAATAAATGAAAACAGTTTTTGTAAAAATTCATTATTCATCGAAAAAAATGTTTTCTTAAGACAATAGTATCCATAATATATCTTATTCATAAAAGAAATTAAAAGATTTTCTAATTAAATAATGTCTTAGTTTTATTGCATTTTTTATTTTACAATTCAGATCAGATTTTTGGTAACTTGGGGTCTTATTTTAGAAAAATAAATAAAAAAATAAATAAATAACAAATTTATTTAAATTCTCTACATATAATATAAACATTAAGTGGTACAAAAATGAATTTAAAAATGTTTTTACCAAGATTTTCTAAAAAAGAAACATTTTTAAAATTTCTTTCATTTGTGAAGAAGTCCTGAAAGTTTCATTAAAATCCAACAATTATTTGATTTTTGCAAGAATTTCCAAATCAATGTTTTTCTATTGCAAAAAAAAAAAAAAAAAAAAAAAAAAAAAATTTTATGTTCTGAAAAGCATAAAAAAAAATATAATTTAAAATATAAATAATAATTTTATAATAAAAAAAAAAAATTGTTTCGGTCTTTCCTCTTAGTAATAAAAATGATTTTGATGATAAACTTTGGTTTTACTAAGTTTGGGGAATTTATCGTAATATGTAATTTTTTTTTAGAAACCCTTTGCTTTGGAAGTACCTACATTAATAATACATATAAGACCTAAAAAAAAAAAAAAAAAAAAAAAAAAAAAAAAAGAAATCACACACAGACTATGGAACTGTTACATTTTACCCAATATTCTGGTATCATATCCAATTAGGCTAGCATTTGAAAGCTCAGCATTACTAAATTTTGAATTGACTTTTTTCTCACTAGTAGGCCCAAATTTTGCCAGTTTATTTTACAAAGTAGTAAAATTCAAAATTTAGTAATGTTTTGTTACAAATGTAGCCCAAACTGGTAACCATAATGATGGTTAGGAGACTAAGCTACAAAACTCAAAATAGACAACGGTGGTGTTTGGAGGAATTGGTAGTCACTCAAAGATCATTATACATTACAGATCTTATAGGCTGGCAAATATGATATTATAAAGATAGAGTCTTATCCAATGTTTATCTCCATTTAATGCCTGGGGATGATATTTGGCTGTTAAATTACACTAGTCATAAGAAAAATGGACAAACGTCAGTGCAATATTGAGCAGAAAGATTATTTCTAAAGTTTTCATTATCATACCAACATCACAGGTTTGATTCGAGTTGATCAAGTCTGTATAATAATAACGAGCAGACATTGGTTAAACAAAAATCTGTCCAAATAAAAAAAAAAAGGGACATTAAGTCATAGCTTTCATGCTTTGCATGATAGTTCAGTTTTATAAAATTCAATGAACTTCAAAAGAAATGAAGCTTTATTCATGCTGCCCAAAATGATGGCATAAATGAGGGTCATTCAATAAATAAGTTGAATTTTTCGGTATAAGGACTTCTAATACAGATAGAAGCTTACGTTTTTTTTTTCTTTTTCAACGTAGTCATAACCCAAACATTGCCACCTGGTGTAGCTAGTGCAATGGAGGCAACTGGAATAGCAAAAAGTTTGATATTACAAACAAAATATTACAAATACACCCGACATTGAGGAGTTACGGATAAATACTCAACCTGACCCACTTCCTAAAATGAGTATTTCTCAATGATCAGATATCAGAATTTGGGGAGAAAGGTTAAATAAATTTGAGAAATGATATGTCAAGCGTGTTGAACTGTGGGATGAATATGTGGAATAATATGCATGTTTCAAGACTAGCTCATTCTCAGTTGCTGAGAATGTTTCAGCATCCTCATGTGTGTGTGTATACGTGCGAACACATATATATTTTTATACTAAAGAAATTTGTATAACTGATTAGAATATTTGGATAAATTATAAGATGCTATTAATCACAAGTTGCCTTACTCTCATAACCATTGGCAAATCCTTATTTATTCTTGACAAGGGTTCAGGGAAATCTGTCTCCCAAGCAGTATTTCAACATTGCATTAAAAGAGAATAGGTTAGTGCAGGGGTTGGCAACCTATGGTACATGAGCCACACATGGCACTCCAAGCAATTTCCAAATGGCACACAGCTGCAAATGACATCACAAAGTCCGAACCAATAACTACTACAACGCAAAGATATTTAGCAGTTTCAATTTTACTACATACTAAAGTATATATACTATATATTTCTATATAAAATATATTGTAGAACAGGCATATTGACCTTGACTTGTATAAAAATATGTATGCTGTTGGCTCATTGAATGATTTTAAAACCATAAGTTAGCATATAGCAAAAGGTTGCCAACCCCTGGATACACCCTAACATCAGCAGGGGTAGACAATAAGCATGAATAAATTTTGTCACTGTCCATTGATATTTGTATATAGAATCCTACATTAAAAAAAAAAAAAGAAAAAAGAAAAAAAAAGAAGCGCATATGCCAAATTATATCTCCAAGGACAGACGTGTAAATTTATCACAAATTTACAAAGTTCACTGCCCGCAACCTTCGTATTATTACCCAATTTTAAATGATTTTTAAATTTCATTTCATTTTGTTATATTCTTGTGTAAAACAGACATGAAACTCAATGTTTATTTGTTCCCTGTAAACAGATCATATCTTAAAAATCATGAATGGTAGGGAAAGAATAGAAAAGTTTGATTAATTTGTGATAATCTTATTCCAATTTTGTTACTTGCAATGATCAATTCAATTTTATAATCCTACAACCATAAAGACATAGCTTAGATTGGAAGTAAGCTTTTGAATAAATTTGAATTTATATTTCCTATCATTAAGAGGCTAACAGCTACCTTACGAAAACTAATCAGTAAATGTTGTTTAAATTTAGTAATATAGCTTCATCCTTCATTAAAGTCAAAATGCAATAGCTTGGAAGAACCTGCCATAGACTAATATGTTAAAAACATATACAATTCAAAAGAAAAAATTATTTTCAGTAAATTTTGGGGCACAAAACTCAAGCACTTTAAAATCTAAATTTTATCAGCTATATGACTATCTATATAAAGCTTGAGATATAAAGGGCTCATTATTTTTTTTTATTTTTTTTTTTTAGAAAAGTACAAAGGCTGAAAGCTAAGTGATTTTCACAGATCAGTGTTTTTCAATTTCTGTTTGGCATTTTTAAGTATATATTTTATAATTAAATGGTGGTACAAATTAAAAGTAATGGAATTTGAATCCTACTAGATCAGGTAGGACAACCACTGTTTCCCTACCTCTAACAGTTTGCGAACTTCTAGCATTGTTTTCTTCAGAGTTGAAGGTAAAAGCCAAATAAATAATGAAGTTGAATAAAAACGACTTTAAAATCCCATTAAATTCAAACAGATGTAGAGATTGTTTTTTTTATAACATGACCCTCCAAATGAAAGTGGTTAATTCTTCCTACAAATCAAACACGACAAATTCAAAATTTCTTTAAAGATAATTTTTCCTAGTTTGTAAATTTATAATTAAAATAAAACTCCATTATGATCTGAACTGCCTTTTAGCCAGGGTTGAGGGGGAAACTGACCATCATTGTGTAACTATGCCAATTATAGCTACCTGCAAGATGTCATGACAATCAATCCTTACTCACACTCACCACATGAACTAGACATGATGCCTGACTACCTAGGTAGGTTAGACTGTATAATTGTGATTGATTGAGACTTGTCCCTATGAAGGTTAATAATATATCTCTTTACTGCTGCTACTACTGTCAGGTCAAACAGAATAGTTATAGGAGATAGGGTTAGAGAAGTCTTAAACCCCACCCAAATTAGAAATAACAGACAAGTTAAAATATGAGGAGAGTAACAATTTTTTTTTGTTAATTTCTGGGCAAGTAAGATAGTTATGGGAAAGTGGTTTGCTTAAATGTTCAGTCTCCCTTTTTTCCACATGCCAGGAACGAAACATTTCAAGATATCTAGCAATGGGGCAAAAAGCAAGCAAAAGTGGATCCATGCCTTTGCTGGAATTATGAACATGCTCAGTCATATTTCAAACTGATTCTGATTTCCATGAGTGCAGGGAGAAGTGGATTTATGCACCCCCCCCCCGCCAAATATCAATGCTACATTTATGCAATCAACCAAACATTACTGATGATAAAAACAAAACTGAATAGAAAAGAGAAGGAAAACTAATTCGTAAACACACTTATTTAAAAAAAAAAAAAAAAAAAAAAATCAGTCATTCATTTCTCTATTTCTTGTTACAACATTTTTAAAAAATTACAAACTTATTGATGTTGGAAAAATTAATTCTAGGAAGAGAGATGCCAAAATAACCTTATCGGATAAAGAAAAGCTTTGAAAAATTATATTCTTTCCTGATGTGGTTGAAAACTAGACAAGAAATATTTTGAGAATATGACGCTTTAATTGTCGGGGAGAAGGTACAATGTACTGAGTGATACGTTCAGTTTTTACTTTTCAATTTCAAGCATAGTCAAAAAAATTAAAAATGAACATTAAAGAAAGAATGTGTAAAAAAGAGTTAAAATTGAAAAGTGAGCGATAACAATCGAATGTCAAGTGAAATAAATCGAGGCAAACTAAAACAAAAAAATCTCATGTGTTTTTTTTTATTTATTTATCAAATATGAATGAAATGAACATCTTTTTATTTACCTGATCTTATTTTCTCTAAAAATGTTCGATTCTAATAAAACGACATCCAATTGAATTGTCCTACACAAGTAAAGACAAAAATATTGATTTTAAAAACAGTAGGTAACCGAAAAAAACTAAACTAAAAAAGCTAACATCGTCCCAAATCTATGATTGATTGACAATGTCTAGTTTCCAGCTGTGGGGAGGTTGATTGGGAGGGGGGGGACTCTTCTTTCACGAATAGAGATGGAGTTTCGATACAGGGCACCGTAGCTGCAGTTATTTTGAGATTTTGTGTGTTTGTGGGGGATGAAGGGTTGGAATATGATAGAGAAGCGCGTATTATTTATTTTCTCAGGATATCTATTAAAAAAAAATAAACAGTCATTTAAAGAATAATGCTAGAGATAAAAAAAAAAATAAAAAGATTTTCTCTACCTGTGAGTGTGAAAATATTAAAATTAATTGTGGGTACAAATGTTCAACCTGCCACAGATTTTTTTTATTCTTTATATTGTCAATCATTTTTGCAATGCATCAAGCCGATAAATAAACATTCATTTTACTTTTATAAATAATAAAAAAAATATTTTAATATCGGTAATCCTTATTCAAAATAAAGTGCGCAAAAAAATACATAGTGTGTAATTTTTTCACTGTAGTCACAATCAAGATACCTAACTCTTTAGTTAAAAAATAAATAAAATAAAAAATATCAATACATTTATTTTAGAATTAGTGTTTTTCAGTTCACAATTCGATACTGAGAGATTGTCAAGTTTATATAAAATTAAAAAACGGATTTAAAATAAGAAACAATTAATTTGTAAACATATGACAGGTTTTAAAAGGCTTCTTTCTTTCTTACCGCTTATTCAAAGGATCGTGAATAAAAGGAAAATAGACACGGAAATGGAAGTGCCCAAAACAAACCCCAAGAGACCCTATCCTATCTTGAAAGTCTAAATCTCTAAAATTCTCGTAAAATGTTTTTGTTGGTAGAAGAAGAGTCGGTGATTAAAACACCTATTACACAGGATGATCTTTATTTACTTAGGAAAAAAAAAAAAAAAAATAGGGATTTTATTGATTTGACAGATAGCTTTTTGTAGCGTGTACTGTAGCCACCATGTTGGATGACTTTTTCTTTCACTATGCAAATATGAAGAATAGAAAAAACAAACAACACATTTAAAAAAAAAAAAAAGAAAAAAAGATGAATGATCGATTTAATTGTGAAAAAAATGCCTTCTCAAAACTTATTTAATTTATATTTGCTATATTTTTTAAAAATTTATTTCGAGTTAATCATTCTCGCAATCATCTTTCTTTATTATTTTTTTTTCAGTAGCAGTCAAAATATTTGATCACGTGACCGGCTTGTCGTAAAACGTACGATAAAGACTAAAGAGAGAAAAATTGACTGGGTTGAAAGAAACGAGGGAAGATTTTCTAAAGTCGTTTTCCTTTTTGCTTGTTGAAATTCTATTCTTCATTGCTGTCATCCTATTCCTGACCCCCCGTCAGCCGGCGGCGGTCAACATATTGTCATCAAGTTTTGTTTTGTTCTTTTTTATGGTTGGTTATTGTCTGGTAAAAAGTACCTTTTACGTTTTAAGCCAAGACATAAAGGAGGTTCGTTTGAATTTCGAATGTAATCAAATCGATGAGCTCCTCAGCGGTATGCCTGGTTGGTGATGCTACACAGCAGAGACCCGGCTAAATTGAAAGATGCCGCAGTTCATCTGCTTGAAATGATGCGTAACAAACAATTATTAACATCATCTTCCTTAAATGTTAATGTTCATATTTTTTTTTAGTTTTTATTTAACTGGCATTCATAAGTGAAGAATTTAAATTGAAGCAAATCAATGTTTATGTTACAAAAAAAAAAAAAAAAAAAATAGGAATTACAAGATTTACGTTTTTTTTTTTATTTTTACTCTTTTTTTTATGGAAGCACCAAATCGAATAAAATCTTTCAATACCATCCTTTGAATAGGTTTTCAAAAGTATCAAATAAACAACTCCCCAAACAAAAGCAACAAATGAATAATTTCGACATTAAAAAATAACAATAAATGAACAAAACAAACCAAAAATGTGGGCAATGAAAGTGAAAACATGATCAGAGAGTAAAAATTAAATTTCAGGTGTTACTATTTTTTTTTCTGGTGTAAAGCAAGTGCTGCAAGTATGCACAAAACAGGTGAACAAAAATAATGGGAGGGGGTAAAGAAATATTCTCTTTGAAATCGATACATAAAAGAGAAGAAAGCTTTTCAAAAAGAAATCGACCCAGAGAAAATATTGACAAAACTCTCGACTATTATTCGCTAAAATCGGCATATAAAATTAAATCATTTCTCTAGAGAAGATCTCTATGTTGATATAAACGTTACTCGTTAAAAAAAGGCTTCACAAACAAACAAATAAATTCAAATATTTACCAAGAGAAAAAAAATTCACATTTTCAAAGTGATACTTAAAACTAAGAGTGTGAATCTTGTTTTTAATCAGAAAGTTAAAGAGTAAGACTAAAAAAAAAAAGGCATTCCTTGCGAGTCAATTTGGAATTTGACTGAGTATCATTAAAAAAAAAAAAAAGTATTTTTTAATTTTTAGATTATCATTTTGAGCAAAATTATTGAGATTGTGTTTATAGATAAAATTAATAATCAGAACATAAAAAAAAATAATATCCTTTCTTTAAGGGACCCCCACTTTTTTTGTTTTTAGTCTCATTTGCCTTCCGTAAAGACAAAAGACGGATTTCCCCATTAGGGAGAAATTACTGACTTCTTCCAGGAAAAACTG
Organism: Acanthosepion esculentum; assembly: GCA_964036315.1. Classification (NCBI taxonomy): domain Eukaryota; kingdom Metazoa; phylum Mollusca; class Cephalopoda; order Sepiida; family Sepiidae; genus Acanthosepion; species Acanthosepion esculentum. The sequence continues at coordinate 88,868,034 of OZ038507.1, forward strand.
ACCGTTTAATTAATTTTAATATTTAAAATATTAGAAAATAATAAATCAGTCAAACAAAACCCGGAGATTAAAGTGAGAAAAAAAAAAAAAAAAATCAATGATTTTGTGTTGACAAGAAATTAAATATAAAAGAAACAAAAACATAAAAAAACAAAACATGTAATTTTAACTTGATTTTTTTCTGGTTAAGGGAAAAATTGAAGAAACTTAAGATTTTTCAGAATAAAAGAAAAAAAGAGTATTGCAATAATTTTAGAAATTTTGCGTGTTTTTTTGGGGGTGGGGGGTTCAAATTGAAAACGAAAAATTTTCCAGTGAAAAAAAAAAAAAAAGAAAAATCAATAAGATGTTTACGAACAGAGAAATCAATAAATTGTTCTGTTTTTTTTTTTATCGATTATCAAAAAGACAAAAACTAAAAAGAAAAAGGAACAAATTGAAAAATGTGTCTTTTTTCTTTTTAATTCCATTTAGAAATCAGAAAAAAGTTTCCTGTTGAAAAAGAGAAACAGAAAATGTAGAACCGACGGATTTTTTTCCATGACCAAAAGGTCTGAACATTGATGAGGGCGGGGGTAATTAAATAACCCCCAAACTGATCCCTCACTTTATGTACGTCCCCTTTTTTATGATAAATTAATGTATAATATCAATCGAACTTAGAAACATTAATTACACATAACTAGGTAAATTTAAATGTTTGTTTTTCTTTCTTTTTCAAAAAGCTACAAAAACAAGACCTTTTTACTAGGGATTTTTTCTTATTTATTTTCAATGTTTTTTATTTCTCAAATTCAAATACAAAAATTCGACAAATAAAGGATCAGTTAATATATTTTTTTAAAAATAATTAGGTAATATCTATAATAATCCAGTACTAAGAAAAGAAAAAAAAATCACAGAAGGAAATTAAGATTTTTTACACGCTTTTTTTTTTTTTGTTTAATCCAGAAAGATAAAACGAGATTCAATAAGTTGTTTTAGTCGACATAAAATAAAATTAACTTTTTTTTTCTAAATAAAAATTGGCGAAAATTTAAAGAATTAATTAAAATTAAAAAGTATCAAAATACTAGTGAAGGTTTTTTTAAAGAGATTGCAAAAATAATAAAATATATATATATATATATTTACACTTTAAATGATTTGTTGGTTATATAAATGATTAGCAATCGATTTACATTTTACAGAGTCGAAATTGTTTTAAAATATTCATTTTTTTTTTTTTTTTAAAACAAGGGATACTGATATTTAAGCCCCCAAATTACAATAAATGCATCAATTTTAAACATTGAAACGTGTCTAAAATAAATTAAAATTATTAAGTGGAGTTTGAATCCGTACCGAAAAATTCAGACGAATCCTTTTTTAAAACAACAGAAAAATACAAAGTGCAAGATCCTTAAATTGCATTTCTTTTTTTTTTTTTTTTTTTTTTACTGTCAAATGAAGAAATTGAATTATTATCAAGAATTATCACCCAATTCAGATCGATTTATACATTATTAATATTTATTTATTATTTTAGCTCTGATGTAGGTTAACAAGAAATCAAATTTGGACAGGAAAAAAGTAGAGGGGAAAAGTCCAACACTGTAAATGGAGTAAAAATAAATTAAAATTTACTCATTTTACATAAAACTACATATTTATGTTGATGTTAATTTTAAATAAAATCTGAAAAAAATATAAATTTTGAAAAGGACTTACTTATAAGAGCCGTAATAATTATCATGTAGTCCCCATGAAAGATGATGAGAGCAAATTTGACAACTTTTTACTAAGAAGTTGGTGCCGGAGAAATGGTAGAGAAAAAGCCAAAGTTTCTTTTACTTTTTTGTATAGATGATAAATTTAAAATCTTTGCTGATATTTTCTCCTGTCATTTAAAAAAATCCTGAGGAACCAGACTGCGGTTTTTTTCTTTTTTTTTTAAGTTTTAAGTGCAATGAAGGCAAGATTTGTAGTTAAAATAATAACATTTGATCATTGTAGCAGTAGTTTGCGGCGACGGTAGCACTCAATACTACCAAGAAGGCAACACATTTTTCTTTTCTTTTCTTTTTCCCTTGACAATTTGTGAGTAGTTAAAGGAGGATATTATGAAGTTGTGCTCATAACACAATAAGAAAGAAGTAGGAGACCCCCACCATGAGAAAAAGCACACACACATAACACACACAACTGAAGCATTAAATCCCCCCTCCGCCTCTTTTTAGAAAAGTGTTTTCTCACTTTCGTCACCCACTCTCTCTTATAAACTTTGTTTCTTTATTTTTTTTCTTTTCCAATGATTTCCTCTCACTCCTCCTTCCTTATATCTCTTACTCATTCTCAAGCGGTTATCGTAACAACAGCAGCGAAGGACTCGTCATATCCGGTAAACAAGATGCAAAAATAATTATTATTTCTAATAATTTAGTGAGAATTAGAGCCGCCATTAATGCAGTATACAAAAAAAATAAAAATAAATTTTCAGAGTGAAATTATGCTTAAAAAATTATTTCTACTCTTTTATTGCTATTAAAAACTTATCACTTGACACCTTTTATTCACCCCGATCTATTTTCCAAAAACACTGCAGACATCGGTGATCATCAGTACGGAAGCAAAAAAAAAAATCAGCATAATGTCCGGGATTTTGACAAATTGTTTTAGACAATCTTTGTTAGCTGTGCGGCAACAAGCCGTCCCCAAAGCAGGTCTTGTTTATGGACCACCAAGAGTAAAGGTTTCGAAGGCCGTAAGTATCTATTCATCTCTATGTGACCGCATTGTTCCTTGACTTTTATCTTTTTATGAAGGACACTTCTTGTTACTTCCACATTCACATGTATTGAAATGTAAAGGTCAAAAGAAAATAATCTAAAACAAAAGAAGAAAACGTGAACATTTAATTTAGCTCTATTTAAGTGTGTTCATTATTATTAACACGTATGTTAAAATTATTTTTAATGTTAAAAATGCCAGTATTTGATTCAACAAACTTAATGTCACACGGTTCAGGTACAAAACAATTCAATTCATAGTTGATTTTCTTTAAAACTCTCTTTATTTTGGCCAATCTAACTGATAGGTTAATTTAGTTATGACTAAAATAACTAATATATACTGAACACTACAAAAAGAAATATTGAAGGTGTTCTTGTACTGTCGTTTTAAAATTTAAAGACTTTTTTTTTCCGGTGGAGTTGTCGGCGCTGTGACCGGAATTTTTTTAAAGTTGTAAATTAAGCACTCTATTTACAATGAATTTGCTTACAGAAGAATCTGGACTCCATATTGACTTTTACTCTTATAAAATTCAATCAATAATTCCTCTACTTTTGAATTTTGATCTACATCAAAAGTAGAGGAATTATTGATCAAATCAATGGATTGGCGCTTATAAAAAAAAAAAAATTCTGGTCGCATTATCCTTTGTACAACGCCATCATTATTTTTTTTTTTTTCTGGTAAAATTGCAATTTAAAAAAGGATCATTTCTAATGTTAAAAAAAAGCCTGAAGAATCTAAAAACAGCATTCAAAATTTGCGGAAATCTACCGTTTACGTAGGAGATATAAACAATCTTGGGTCATATTTTTGTGTCTCGGCTACACCCCGGCCGACATGACTGGTCTTGATTACTGCGCGAAAAGATTTGCAGATAACGGCCCAGTGACCAGTTTTAATAAAAAGCATCATTTCTTAAGTTTAAAAAATAATGAAAGACTGATTATTCAAAAAATAGCAGTAAAAATTTGCGGGAATCTATGGCAATCTTAGTTGGGTCCTGGGTACTGCACGACTTCCCTTACGGGACTCGATTACTGTGAACCTGGCCTCCTTGATTACTGCGCGCATGGCCACCTCGATCCAAGCCAACGAGCAGAAATCAAGGCACGTAAACAAGTCCTAACCCACCGCACAGATAAAAATCCCACTAAGATTGTCAGCATCTCCTAAACGGTATGCTTCCGCAAATCTTTAATGCTATTTTTGGAATATTCAGGCTTTTTTACACCAGAAATGATGCTGCTTTTTTAATTTGGTTTCTGTGTCCTATTCTGCAATTCCCTCTATGCCAGCGCGCAGTAATCAAGGCATGTAAAGAAAGCCTAACTTTCAAGCATCCATCGAGGACTGCACAGCTAAGACCCTAAGATTGTACGGTAGGTTTCTGCAAATGTTGTTGTACTGTTCAAGCTTTTTGATGCCAGAAATGATGCTTCTTTTTTAAATTGGTTTGTAGGTCCTAATCTGCAATTTTATCTTTACAATATCTTTAGTTAACATAACTGTTATTCAAGCCATTTTCCTCCACGGCCATGTGCTCTGTGTAACACTATTTAGAAACGGCAGGTTAATTAACCAATTAATTAACCACAGAAGTTAATTACTGGGATTACTTAAACCGATAGATAGAACGGAAGACATACTGAGCGATAACTTAAACCGATAGATAGAACGGAAGACATACTGAGCGATAACTTAAACCGATAGATAGAACGGAAGACATACTGAGCGATAACTTAAACCGATAGATAGAACGGAAGACATACTGAGCGATAACTTAAACCGATAGATAGAACGGAAGACATACTGAGCGATAACTTAAACCGATAGATAGAACGGAAGACATACTGAGCGATAACTTAAACCGATAGATAGAACGGAAGACATACTGAGCGATAACTTAAACCGATAGATAGAACGGAAGACATACTGAGCGATAACTTAAACCGATAGATAGAACGGAAGACATACTGAGCGATAACTTAAACCGATAGATAGAACGGAAGACATACTGAGCGATAACTTAAACCGATAGATAGAACGGAAGACATACTGAGCGATAACTTAAACCGATAGATAGAACGGAAGACATACTGAGCGATAACTTAAACCGATAGATAGAACGGAAGACATACTGAGCGATAACTTAAACCGATAGATAGAACGGAAGACATACTGAGCGATAACTTAAACCGATAGATAGAACGGAAGACATACTGAGCGATAACTTAAACCGATAGATAGAACGGAAGACATACTGAGCGATAACTTAAACCGATAGATAGAACGGAAGACATACTGAGCGATAACTTAAACCGATAGATAGAACGGAAGACATACTGAGCGATAACTTAAACCGATAGATAGAACGGAAGACATACTGAGCGATAACTTAAACCGATAGATAGAACGGAAGACATACTGAGCGATAACTTAAACCGATAGATAGAACGGAAGACATACTGAGCGATAACTTAAACCGATAGATAGAACGGAAGACATACTGAGCGATAACTTAAACCGATAGATAGAACGGAAGACATACTGAGCGATAACTTAAACCGATAGATAGAACGGAAGACATACTGAGCGATATTCTTTTTGTTTTGTTATTTTCCCAAAACAAGGGATCGGTGAAAAGATTTTTTATTTTGTTATTTTCAAGTGCGAATCAAGATAATCATTTTTACTTTCTCGCGGAAGTTTGACGCTGAGATATGCCAAATGTTCCCAGAGTTTTTACCCATTGACTGTGTTATAGTGACAACAGTGTTATCAGAGAATGATGAGAATTCTCTGCGAGGACAAAGGAAGGAAAAAGAGAAAAGAAAGAAACAGAGGGACGAGATTTAACAACTTAGATAAGGAAAAAGGCCCCCCGCAAAGCGATGTTGTTTTGATAACATGGACGGCGAAAATTCTGATGGTCATTGTCGTAAAAATTAGTTGATGAATCCCAGAGTTTTTGGGCAGATGAAACATTAACTGTGTCAAGATGACGAACTTATATTATCGGGAAAGGATTTAATAGGTCATCTGCCGACCGCACACAGAGCCCAACCCTGAGTTGGGGAGATGTCGGTTGGACAAGACATCTGTGTTCTGTTGAAATTCGTTTGTGATAACAAAAGCCATGTTATTGGATTTTTTTAATTAACCCAATCTCGCCAAAATTCCGTCCACTTAATGTTGGCGAAAAACTTGATTGAGGAATTCCATATGCCGTGAAGTTGGATAAAAATTGAGATTATCATTTGACGCCTATTGGCCGAATAGCCAGGTGGAGGTGATCATGTGACGCAGGGAGGAGGCCTGCCACCGCCCATTGAGAGGATAGGTATGAGGTGTTGCTGCGAGGAAGTGGGAAAACCGTTGACGCCCTCTAAAGTATGGTGAGATACCCATATGAGAGCAGAAGAGGGTGGGAGTGGAAGAAGATTTCTAAAAATGGAAAATGATAAATATTTCTGACCGAAAACAAAGAAAATACTTATTGGGGATTTGAAATCAACGTGGTGGCCACACCACGTCCGACCCACGCCGGGTTTGATCGGCGTCCATATAAGCAAACGTCTTTGGGCGTTTGGCAGAGAGAGTTAAGTTAGTTTTTGGCAGTGCAGTCCAAGAGCAGTGCAGTTCGCAGAGAGATCCAGTCGAGCCCAATAGACAAGGGGACTCGGAAGATAACGCCTCGCACAGGTGACTGCACGATTCCATGCCTTCCGACTTAGACTTCTAACCAAGAACAAATTTGTTGAAGTCCGACTTTAGATTTCCCACCAAAGCAAGTTTCTGACTTAGACTTCTAACCAAGAACAAATTATAGAAGTCTGACTTCTATTTTCCACCAGAGCCGACTTTATTGAAAAACAATCCAGATATCCAGAACTAGCTAAGAACGCAAAAGTGTTACAATCCACTTTTTTTTTTTCTTCGGGCTGGGAGAGAAAGAGAGACGCACTCCTGTAACTCAACAAACCGACATAAAATTAATCACTATTCCTAACCAGCCGCTCGCCTTGAAGTTGTTGTTTGTGCTTTTGTTTTTTTTGTCTACATTTATTGTGCAGTATCACCTTGACCCGGATTCGGCTGGCACTACGGCCCGATGTCTGATTGATCTCGTCAACCTAAGATCAAATCACAACATGGGTGGGTTGAATCGAGATCAAAGCAGTTGCTTCGGTGACCAGGCGTTGGAAGCGAGCCGAGTACGACAAGTTGGTACTAGAACCCAACAAGACTTCAACCGATGTCCCAGGGTTAGCCTGTCATAAAGGACCGACGTCACATTTGGCATCGTGACCAAAAGTCGGGTGTCACACTGTAAATGATAGTCAAGTTTAAGTCTGTTATAAATTTTCATGAAAGTTAAGCAACTAAGAAACTCTTTTATGGAAATACTTGTCTGGTGTCGTAATGCATCGAAAATGGAATTGGCAAACAGTTCAAATTCCAACCGAGGCAATTGCCTTTTTTTTTCTTTTTTTAAAATACATGTCTTCTTCCATTGGTTAAATTGCAGCCACTTTAATATAGGTACCTCAAAAAAACTTTCTAAAAAAAAAAAAAAAAGCATAAATTTAAACCAAAATTTCTAAAATTCAATAAAACATTAAATTGCAGAGAATGTTTTCGGAAATTTTCAAGATTACTGACTACTTTAAAATTAAATATAAAAAAAAAGGGTACTCATGTCAATTATGTTTTACAAATAAAGTCTCCATTGAACAACATTGGATCTGTCATCAAGCTGTCGAACATGTCAGCACAGCTACTGTCGTGTTAAAAAATGCATTTCTGTGAAATTTTAAACTTAAAGCAAATAATATTGATTTCAAAACTGATTAATTATACTTTAAATCAGCTAATATTCCTCAATGAAATTTCAGAAAAGTATATTTTATTTTTAGATTTTTTTAATAAAGAGACTTACATTGCGATGAATGATGACTGAAGAAGGGCTTTAATCAGTTATTTTATCCAAGAAAAAATTTCAAATCAATTTAAATTAGTTTTTGAAATAAAAAAAAAAGTACTTTGCTTATTGATAATTATTTTTATCTATTAGCTCGAAATTAAAGACAAAATAAAAGCTTCAAGAAGGTTTTTAAACTTCAGTTATCACGTTTTTTTTGCGGAGGTCCCTACTTGAATATTTCCAATTAGCAAATACTTCGTATTTCAAAACGAAGTTAAATTGATTAGAATTTTTTAAGTGGCTGATTTTAGCCATATTTACAATTGTACATTGTAATTTAATTGATGAAAAACCTTTAAAAAATAAAAATGTGATTTTTTTCTGAAGCTTCGTTTGAGGAAGATTTAGCTGATTTAAAACTAATATTACTTGTAGTTTAAAATATCACAAAAGCATTTTTTAACACAAGGTTTTTTTTTTTTTTTTTTTTTTTGTTTTTTTTTAGGACATATCCGTAAAATCTACTTTAATATAATGTGAGCTCCTCTTTTATATAAATTTTTTTTTTTTTTTTTTTTTTTTTTTTTTTAACTACCCAGTAATCTTAAATTTAGGAAAATATTGTAAGTATTCTAATGTTTTATTGAATTTTAAGTACTTTGGCTTTAAATTTATTAGTTACTGCACTTACTTTTTGATAAAGCCATGTATGGATGTCCGTATTTACAAAATCAGCTTTTATACACACAAAAAAAAATCAAAATTCTTTTAAAATACTGGTGGTTGCTGAATTGTAAGCTTTTCATTTTATAAATAAATATAATTTTACTTAATAACAATATCACTTAACCAGTGCAAATTCATATATTATTTTAAAAGCTTTAAAACTTTATAAATTATGCTAATTAAAATTTAAAAAAACAATGAAATTAATTATTCATAAAAAAAAGTTTCATATGACAATAGTCTCTATAATATATCTTTTTCATAAAAGCAATTAAATGTTTTTCTTATTAAATATTTTTAGTTTTATTGCATTCTTTATTTTAGATTTTAGAGCAGATTTTTGTAATTGGGGATCCTGTTTTACAAAATTGATTTAAATTCTCCAAGGACTGTAAACATTAAGCCCTACAAAAATTAGTTCCTTGACTGTTTCATTAAAATCCAGCAGTTATTTGATTTTTGGAAGGGTTTCTAAATTGGTGTGTCTTTTAACTGTAAAAAGACATTAAAATCTTCTATGCTAATTTATGGTAACCAGCTGATGCAAGAAAAAAAAATTTAAGCAAAATTTTGAAATATCTCCATTCCTAAAAGAATTACCTCTTTCCCATGCCAACATACGTGACTAGAAAAATGTTAAAAAAATAAAAATTAATTCATAACCTGTTATTTAAAAAATATATAATATATAAATTTATCCCATATTAAATTAAATATTGCATAAAAAAAATCCTCATTTACTCACTTCTGTTTATTAAACATTAAATTACATCACTTAGCATCCTCCATAACCCTCCCCTGAAACTTTTTTTTTTTTTCACTTTGATTTAAATTAAATTTGAACACGGGAATGACTACTATTGAAAATATAGGAGAAAGCCAGAAGATGGAGGTCACATCAACAATATCAAAATGAAATAATATGGACGTCAAGTTGAACAAGAAATCACCAATCAGTGGATAGTTCCTTACAAGACATATTTGTTGCGATAATTCAACTGTCATATATTGAAATGTGCACATCAAGTATTGCATCAAATACATACCAAAAGGGGTCTGGTCAAGCTGTTTTTGCCCCTCATGACAATTTTTTTTTTCTCTTTGATTTACACTAAATTTAAATTTAAACAAGGGAATGACTCCTATCCAAAATATAGGAAAAAGCCAAAAGATGGAAATCACATCAGCAAAATCATTGAGTAATATTGAAATGCATCATTTTTCTCTACAAATTATAATGACTTAAAAATCAATCATTTTCTTGGGGAAAAAAAAAAAAAAGGGTGTGATGTGCAGTAAAGTGTAGGTAATTTGGCTAATCACATAAAAAGAAATATCATCAAAGGAATGGTTTCTAATTCATTAATATCAACAAACTGTATACAATTTCTGTTTCATCTGCCTGTGAATAGAATTAGAAATAAAGCAAACAGTGTGTGTTATTTGTCTTTTTTTTTTTTTCAAATTTCTTTGGTCTGAAAGCTTAGATTAAAATACTGTCCCTTTTAGTTACTGCCTGGGAGACAAATCTCTAAATTATAAATTAGGTTTATACTTCATTGAAAATTTCTGGTCATCAACGAGCAGACATTTTGTGGCAGGTAAAAAGATAAATATCTGATCTGGCTACCTGAAGGAAAATAATTAAAATGCCTTCTGCAGATATTAAAGTCTAAAGGAGATTGAAACGCTTGTTTTGCTGTTTATTGATTTTCATCACCAAATGTGGAGCATACTTTCTTTAATAATGAAAGCAAAACTATATCTATGCTTGTATTTTCATAGTTGTTAATGATACTCATGATTTCCGAGGATACTACCAGCTTGTTATATTGGCTTGATGGTGCTATAGTATCATTCTGTACTAGTATAAACTCTTCAGTCAAATTAGGTTCATTGCATGAAAATATTAAAAGAAATAAGTGAATTAGCATTAAATTTGTAAGTTTGAAGACAAAAGTTTAAAGAAAAAAAAATTTTTTTTTCCAAATTAAACCATATTTGACTTTTGATAAATGTTGATTGTAAAAGTTGCCGATTACTTAATTTTATCTTTTATTTTAATTAGTCGTATGTTTACTTGTACTAAATGAAAGTAGATTTAGAATTTTAAAATTGAAAAAAGTAATGTTATCTCCCTTGATTTAATGGTGACTAAGTTACTTTGTGGTGAGTTGGGAGATTTCAGTAATTTTTGGCTATTCATAGTAAAGGTCAATTTAAGAATTTTTGCCCAAAATATTGAACAATTTTGGATTGTGTGTTAGATCTCTTGCTCTCATTTTCAACTCCTGCCTCTCTTCCTCCAGCACAGTTTGTTTTTAATAAAGATTATTTCTAACCAGGTTTTATTTTCATCAAAAAGTCAACATTGTATTAACCAAAGTTAGATATTTTATCATTATCCAGTTACTTCTTTCTAGAATGTAATGCTTTGATATGTTTAGGTTACTAAGATATGCCTGTGTGAAGTTAGGACCCTCCTTCTTCAAAACTTTCACTTGATTAAAATAGCAATTGGGGGAGGGGGCAGCATAACCATTTATTCTAATGTTTGAAATGGTATAAGCTTTTTATTACTTAGAGCAAATATTTTCTTGCGCCTATGGTTCTGCGCTAGTCCCATTTGTTCTTTGAGTTGTGACTGATATCAGAAGTTTAGTATGTTTATTCTGACATTGAACATTTGTATATCTGTCAGTGAAGCATCTTCTATTGCTGTAAGATGTCTTCAACAACTTGTTGCCATGTTTTTCTTTCCTGCTTCATTATCCCCACCTGTGACTGGAGATCCCCCCCCCCCTTCCTATCAGCAGCCGTAATCAGGCATCCTTCAGTGTGTCGGACAAGAGAACTTTCCTTTCATGATGAATCTGTTAGTGGAACTAATTTGCTTGCTGTTGTTTCACTTGTACATATCTTGAAAGACCTGTTTTTTATGTTAGGGAATTTCAGGTTTGATTTTTTTTTTTTTTCCCCTGTTTCCCGTATAGATTTGTTTTTGCTTCATTAGTGAGACAGTGTAACAATATATAGATATTATTGGAAGGAAAATGAAACCTTTTACTAGCTGGAATATCCACCTATTGTTGCTCCAGCTTGATAGTGTTTTGAACCTCATACTACACCCCTTAATCTAACTTGATGAGTTCCTGGGGCAACCCTTGCAAAGAATTCTACAATTCTAAATATGAATTAAGTGAAAGTGGCAAAACCTACAGAAAAGTAGAACCACACTCATTTAGAGACAAAAAGCTACATTGTTTGGTTGCTTTATTGAAGTTATTAAGTAACATTTTTGAAAAAAAAGTTTAATTCGTAAAATATGTCTTTTGGAAATGACAAACTGTCCCTATATGTGATAGGAAAAAAAGAAAGCATACAAGAAAGATAATTCTTTGTCCCCCTCCCCACTACCACCACCACCTTTTTTTTATTATTAATTCAAGCCAGTTTCAAGAAACTTGGTTCCTAAATACTGAAAACTGTAGGGAGAAAGTAGGTAGAGGTATGTATTAAAAACATTACCAACTTTATCTTTTGATATCAGTTGACCGAGTTGAAAGGCAAACATAGTAGCAAATTAAAATGGTAGTTGACAAATGTTATTGCTAAAATATTTAATTTCAAAATCGTGATTTCAGTTTCAAGTAGGCCATTCCTTTTTCCATTTTCAGGGAAAATAAGTCCATCTATATAAAATATATAGACAAACACCAAAATAGCTTGTGGTTAGATTTTGAAACCAGGCTAAGTTAAGCTGTTTATGACAACTCTGACCCCCCCCCCCCAATCTTTTTAAATACTCCTAATGAGCATTTTTGCTTCAGCATTAGGTAATTCTCAACTCACAATTTAAAAGATTATTCTCTAGGATAAATTGGATTTTCATATGGGAATTTAATCTTTGTGTTTTATCTAGCTGTAACTAAATACTTGAAAACAAAGATTAAGTTAATAAAAGTAAATGGCTAAAGTACAAATAATATTTCATCATAGCTTGTAAAAGTTTATCTTGTAAAATTTAGGCTTTTGTAATTCTATCAATTTACATATATGCATGATCTTTTTGAAGAATTACTCTTTTGCTTGTAAAAATATTACCTGTATCTTTATTGGCTGTTGATAAATTTCCCATCGTTGTCTGTTTCAGGTACATTTTGTTTGTGAATTCTTTTTAGCTATCTTTTGGTAGATTGACATGTAAAAAACCTTCTAATTGATATGTTAAAAATGGTTAAAAAGATCTTTAATTTTATTGGTTTATAAAATGCATTTTTATTTTATTTTTGCTAACTCAGTTTTTCAGCTTCTGTGAATATGCAGAAGCTGAGCATGTCTACAATTTACAAATTAATGCCAACTTACATTTTAAATTAATGCAATAGTAAAAATCAAAGTAAGACGCTTAAGATTTTGGTTTAATATTTCAAGTATTGTTTTGATTTTTATTGTTTCTGAATTTGTTTGGGATCGATACTGAAGTAGACATGTTTCTTCAAGTATTTCTCAAACAAAATATATTTGTTTGAACTACTCTTAATGTTTATCATAAGTAGCATTAAATTTTCTGTTTTCAAAGCAAATCTGACTAAAATTTGCATTCATAGTTATTTATTTTGTCTCTTTCTCTTTCCACAGGAGAAATACGGCTTGGGAGCCATAATGGTATCTCTGATTATATTACCAGCTGGATATATCCTATCCAGCCTAAAACATTACCAAAAGTAATGATGTGTTCCTAGTTGCAATCTTTTAGTTCTTACACATTTGTGATTATGGTGTCATTGGCTGCATCAACACCGGACCTTGCTCAAGTTGCTTTCCTTAGCATAGCTGATGACAAAAGAAAAATTACCTTTGGTCTGTCTGTCTGAATAGTAATCAACCATGATCACTTGGAGTTAACAAATAAAAATTCAATACTCTTTTTACTGTTTCATTGTTTTTTTGTAAATATTGTTGATTTGATATTTTTCCTTTCAACTCACCTTCCTTTTTGTTTTTTTTTTTGTTTTTTTTTTTTTTTTTAATTCATGTAAAAATGTTTGCTAAGTTTTACAGAATTTTCAATTTGAAAAAAGCCAGATTAGTTTGACAAAGATAGTCTAGAAACAAATTTGGCTAAAGAGGGGGGGGGGGCAATGTTGGTTATTTTAAAAAAAGAAAAAAAAAAAATTAAGACCTGCCAGCTTTGTCTTCTTAATGGTTTTTAACTTTCAAACATTTTTTTTTTAGACTAATATCTTTAATTCTCCCTGTCTGGGTTTTTTGAGTATTGCTAGCAATAATTTCAATGTTTATTGCTAATGTTTTATTGGCAATTTCAGTCTCTTGACCAAAGAATGAATTTAGGGGTTGAGTTCTTGGTGGTGATAATGTCAAGAAATAGTAAATTTCTTTGTCCATCAGATAGAATCTGGAGGAAGCAGTCGTGTTGCTTGGATAATAAATTATATTTTCTATATTTTTATGTTGCTACATAGATATTTTTTCTTTGTAATTATGTAATTGGTTTCAGTAGAATAGTTTTTTTTAAATTTTATTGGCATATTTAAAACTAAGGCATAAAATAAATTTTGAACTCTTTAATTAATCCATTGATGCTCATTATTTGATAATAGCTTATGGCACTCATAGTTAGAACTTGTATATATTAATTTAAAATTTGCTATATTTATGTAGAAAGTACACTAAATCAGTGATGGGACATTTGTAGATATGTGTGGATATATTAGATAATTGCAAAAGTTTCAGCCCAATTAGAAAAATCTTACATACGGCTGGAAAGTTTCCTATTTCAACTCTAGGCTTCTGCAGGATCTGTTTTGCAACATGCAATTTTTTTTCTCTAAACTCTTCACAATCTCTTCCATCAACATTTTTCTCCATAAAGGCAGGCAGAGTGTCTTTTTTTTTTTTTTTTCCTCCTTTTTTTCTTTTCTCCTCTGTTCAAACACTTATTCTATTGAGAAATTCATAGAGCATAATATGGTGAAAGTGCAACTATTCATTGTCCATCTGTTAAGGCATTCATGTGGACAAGACAACATTCAACAAAATCTAGCTCACAACTGAATGAAATCAGTACCAAAACAAATACCTGCGTTAAGTTGCAGTCATTTCATATTAATAAAGAAAATCTGGCTCAATTTTGTAATGATCTGATAGGAATCAACATTGCATGGTGAGAGCCTGTTTTGTCTTAAGTGATCAACCAATGTTTCTGTCCAGATTGTTTGGAAATAAATGTATTGCACCAAAAACCTTCAACTCTATATGGTAGGGTATTCGTGCTTCTTGTAATTTAGTCTAACTTGTTAAGATACCAGGTCGGACTAATCTTACAATAGCCTGTAAGATCTCTACCTTTTTGTATCATTCCACTAATCCTATTAATATCCAATTTAAAACCACTACCAATGTTAAATAATGTTATGGAACTTGTAGGCTAGGCGAAAATGGCAGACCCTACTGTACTGGTCAGGACTTGCACGAGCCAAACTAGGTGAGCATGGATTTCTGACAAAAATGGTTTCTTTGTGTTTTTTAATAAGACCAAAAAGCAGATGATGAAAGTCAATATGATGGTAGTAATAGAAGTGCGAAGACTACATGACTCTGCAGATTCCTTAACGTACTGAGACAACTTGCTATGTGATGATGGTGAGTTGCTGACAAAGCTGTTGTGGTCTGTCCTCTATCTCATTCTTGCTTCTTCCGAGAAATATTGCTATTATAAATAGTCCAGGTCTTGTGGTTTGAATCCTGATATTTTAATCGGGATCCCATTTGTATGCATGCCATTTCATTATAATTATATTATAGAAATATAATTAAAATGTAAAATTTTGTTCAAATGAGATTTACACCTTTTCATGATTATATACAATTTTGGTTTCTATATCAACTATTTGTTTCTTCCAGTTGTATTGGGAAAAATGCAACCAAGATAGAAGTGATGGGGGGGGGATAGTTCTAATTAATGTTAATAATTAATCATAACACTGATGTGCCTACTTTTTTTTTTTTTTTTTTTTTTTAAACTTTCATTCCTCAAGATTTAATAAAGGATATAAATTTAATTTTTATTCTCAAATTTTCCCATTTCAGAAACTGATCTTTTTAATAAGAGCAAGAATGACCTCATTCATAAGAGACAATATCTGACAAACACAATTATATATTTTTATAGACTAGTACTGGGATTTTAGCTGCTATTGACTGAATATAACAAAGTTGCTTTTTCATATAGTGCTAAAATATTTTCCTTGGTGAATTTGTGTCCTCTGCTTTCATTAAGAATTAATAATACTACAGTCAGTTTCTGTTTATGGAATATTTCAATTTTCATCATTACTAAGATTTCTTTTTAAAGATGCCATTATTCCTGCATTGGTATAGAACAATTGTCTAAGATTCTGAGATGGCTTCCCATAACTATTTGGACAAGTATTTCATGTTTTATAACTAATCAGATAAATTTCTTTTAAACACTAAATTGTGGTATTGTATTCCTATCTTTTTGAGAAAGTTTACCATTAGTCTGTCTACTATTAATGTCTCTTTACACAAGTTTCTCATAATATTTATTATATTGCAGACACCATTAAATTATTCAAAATTAAAGTAACCAGATGTGTCATTTATTTAACTGATGACTTTAAAAATGGCCCACTCGTTAAAAAATGTGTTGTGTATTGTATTAGCATTCTTTAAACCTTCCTTAAAGTGCAACATTTGTCAGAATCAAAATACATTTATTTTTAAAGTGAGGTGTTTTCTATACATTATCAATGTGTAAAACATGGTGCCAAAATTGACATTTATAAAATACAGCTACGGCAAATAACTGTAAAAAGCCGAGAATCAATTTTATGAAATAAGACCCCCTTTCTAAATTATTTCTTTTATTTATTTCTAAACCTGTTTTCCGGTACTCCCGAACAATTTTCTGTATCTCTTATTTGAGAGAAATTGTTTTATTTGATGTGACACCCGCCATTTCCCGTTTAAATTAAATCTAGATGCAAGGGAAATAACTCTCACGTCATGTTGTCTAAAGTTATTTCCCTTATCTTCGGCTTCTGTAGATCTGCTATTGAGAACGTCCAGCCTGAAGTTGAGCTTGTAAAATATTATAAAAGTAAAACTGTCATTCAAAGTGCACGCATACTACACTGATCCTCTGCAGAGTTCCGGAAAGCAAAATTGTTAATTTCGACGTAAATAATCCAGTCGTTCCTCTTAATTCCTTTTTCAAACGATTTTGAATCCTTGTTTGTGTTGGTTTTTTTTTTTTTTTTTAGATAACTTTAACCCCCCCCCCAAAAAACCCCGCCCCGACTTAAGGTTTAAAATGAATTTTTAAAAATAGGTAATCTTTCTTAAAATCTGTTATTTTAGCTTTAATTTCAAGTTAATAAATTAAATTCAGTATTTCCTATAAGCAACCTTACTGTATTTCAATGACTAATTTTTAAAATAAATTGAGTGGAAAACTTTTTTTTTTTTTTTTTTTTTTTTTGCTAAAATTAAAAATAGCTGATTAGCATCGATTTTTTTTTTTAGTCGTCTATCATCGCAATGTAATTCTCTTTATTAAAAATCTTTTCCTAAATACTTTTGAAACTTAAGGAATAATTAACAGAATTAAAGTATAATTAATTTAATTTGAAACAAATATTTAATGTTTCTTTAAAATATCGAAAAGTTTTTTCTTTTTTTAAAAACCAGACAAGTTGTTTATTTAAGGCGTTCGCCCGTTTGACTGCTTGATATTGATATTTAGTTAATGTTGTTCTATGAAGGCTAGTTTAGGCGTTAAAAATGTAATTGAATTGACGTGAGTACCTTTTATTCATTTTTAAGTACTTGGTAATCTTAAAATTTAAGAAAATATTGTTTGCAGTCTAATGTTATTATTGAATTTTAAATATTTTTGGTTGTAAATTTACTAGTTATTGCTCTTGTTTTCTGAGAATGTTGTTGTGTATATTAGTCGACCGTATAATAGAAAATCAGCACATTTATACATACATATAAAAAATCAAACTTCTTTTAAAACTCTTGGAGTGTGTGGATTTGTACTAAGCTTTTCAATTTATAATTCGTAAATATAGTTTTATTTTAACTTAACAATATCATCTCTAACCTATACAGAAATTTTTAGGTACCTCCAATAATTCGCCGAGGAAAAAAAAAATAGCATCATGAAAAAGGCCCCGAACTTGATAAAGACAAAAGATTTACCGTCAAAATGTGGTAAATTTTTATTTTAACACCCGAGCGCTAAATTCACTGCTGAATGGGCCTATTTGCTTCCTTTCCTTGCAGAAATTAGTACGCGCTAAAAATTAATGCACAAACTTGTTAAAGTAGATGGGTTGATTTCTATTATTTCATTATTTTTTTTTTATTTGTCCCCTTCTTCTATACAGAAAGAAACCCCCTCCCCTAACCTTAACACCTAACCCTAAAGAAGGGAACAAATTAAAAAATAAAAAACATTAAATAAATAATTGCTTCAATTGCCCTAATCTTTTTGGGGTTTAGATTAATTTTTCTTTTCATTCTTCATAAAAAAAAAAATTACTTTGTTATTCTTTTATTTGTCGATGTTTACATATATTTGAATGAAAGTTAACTTTCTTCTTAAATTAAGTACAAAAAAAAATCGCTTAACGGAAGCGCGTACTAATTTCTGCAAGGAAAGGAAGTAAATAGCCCTATTCAGCAGTGAATTTAGCGCTCTGGTGTTAAAATGAAAATTTACCCAAAATGTTTATTAAAATTAAAGACCAAAGTACTGTTTTTAATTATCTTAAATTTTTTAATCAATTCTAGCACATTCGAAATTTAGGTTAAAAAATTTTTTTCCTTGCGTTAGCAGCACAGATTTAGGAAATTTAGAGCCCTTTTTCCGTTAACAAAAACAGTAACACAATAAATTGGAAATGTTTGCAAAAATCAAATAATTGTCGGATTGTAATGAAACTTTCAGGACTTCCTCATAAATGAAGTTCTTAATGACATTTCAAGAAATTAAATTGTCTCCTGCTTCATTCGTTGAAAGCGGGACTTCTTGGAGAAATCAATTTTTTTTTTTTTTTTTTTTTTTTTTTTTTTTTCAAACTTATTTAAAATAAAAATCTGCTCTGAATCGTAAAATAAAAAATGCAATCAAACTTAAGACATTATTTAATTAGAAAAGCTTTCATTTTTATGAATAATTATAGGCTCTATTATTATCTTAAATATTTTTTGGGTTAAATTTTGGTTTTATTTCCCGAGCGCTAAAAATCCCTTAAATTTTTCAAAAATTGTCATATTTCCGTGCAAATTTACTTGCTGAACTAGAATTAACAATTATATTTATGAAGAAACCTACCGTTTTGGAGTTATCGACAATTTAAAATCGGACTTCTTGTTGGTCATTCGTCCCCCATTACTGCCATAATGTTCACTCATTCACTGCTGAGTACTTTGTTGGTGTAATCATAAATTTTGGCCTATTTCTTTTACAGCTATATCTCTTGAAATCACTACGCAAAACCTTAAAACTTTCTCTTTTTTTTTTTTTTTTTTTTTTTTTTTAGTATAGTTTTATTTATAACAAAAGTTTAAACAAAAACAAATTAAATAATAAAACCTTTTTTCTGTGTAGAATAGCAATGACAAATTAAAAGAACAAATTAAATAATAAAGCATTTTTTATATTTCAAAATTGAAAATAAAAAAAAATAATGCACAAACTTGGTAAATTATTTAATGTATTTTATTTTTTAATTTGCCCCCTTCTGCATTAATTAAAAAAAAACCTACACCTAACCCTTAAGATTAATGTTAGGTGTTGTTAAGTTTACGGTAGTGCGTAGTGATTTTCTGCAAGGAAAGTCTGTAAAAGTAAATAGGCCAAATTTTATGATTACGCCTGCTTTGGCAGTAATGGGGAACGAATGACCAACAAGTCCGATATTATTTTTTTTTTTTTTTTTTTTTTTTTTTTGTCGATAAAACCAAAACGGTAAGGTTTCTTCATCATTTATAATTTAATATTGTTAATTCGAGTTCAGCATGTACATTTGCACGGAATTATGACGATTTTGGAAAATGTTAAGAGATTTTTAGCGCTCGGGAAATAAAACCAAAATTTACCTTTTTTTTTTTTTTTTTTTTTTTTTTTTATGAATAATTATTTTTTACAAGAATTTTTTTTTTTTTTTTTTTAAATTTTAATTAAACCAAACAAAATTTTCCACATTCACAAATACTAATAAATTGTGAATAAAATTTTAAATTTCATAGGGTATGTTACGGTTCATTAGTCTTCACTAAACAATAAACATTTTCTAGAGACAATAAAAAAAAAAAAAAAAAACCCCAAAAACACGGATGCCCCCCTCCCTACGGTTTTATTTGCTAAAATTCAGGGAATTATCTGATTCAAACGAAATTTTCAGTACTTATTCAGTGAAGTGGGTTTTTTTTTTTTTTTTTTTTTTTCTGGAAAACACTTTGGGAAGGTTTGCAGATTAAGCGCCGGAAACTAATTGTAATGAAAATTTCCTTTCTGGTATAAATTTGCATGCTTATTTCAAAAATAAGTTTGCGGGAGTTATCGACAATATAAGTTCGGCCTTATTCGCGTCGCGGCTACAGCCCGGCAACATTTGTGTGTGTGTGAATAATTGCTAACAGCTCTAAACGGTACACTTCCGCAAACAGCAAACTTATTGTTATTTTCGAAATAATCACTCAATTTTACACCAGAATGTAATTTTTTATTACAATTGGTAATGCTTAATCTGCAAATTTACCAAATATTCTTTTAAAAACTAAAAACATGTCTTCTCTTCTTAATGATATGAGGCAATATGAACAGCTAAAATAAATACGTTAAATAAAAACAACTGGCTACTTTACGATATTTCCCGCCAAATGTGATTAATATGGCGAGCGGTACAGACGATAAGATTTATTTTAAACGAAGAACAAGTTAGTTAACACTTGAACAAAAATTATATTGTTTTGACTCCAACTAAGAATCCAACGATAATATTTCTTCCTTTATTTATTAACTCGGTGACTTTTGCACCCTGCTCCAGAAAAAAAAAATGTGCGATGAAAAACTATTTTTTTTTTTTTTTTTTTTTAAAAAGCAAAATTCGTTTTCTTTCTGGTAATGTAGAGGATTTTAAAATGCGAACAGGAAACATTTTCAGTATAGTCATATTAATGCACGGAATTAAAATGATTTAATGTACAAATATTGTTGACAGATTTCTTTGTACAAGATTCAAACGTTTTGTGTGAGCTTACAGAAAAATTGCTCGAGCATTCTTGGCCGTCTCCTTTTATTGACACCATTAGTGGAGATGGCCCGTTTGGGTTCGAGCTATTATTTTGCGCGCACTTAGATTTTTAAATACTACCTTGTGGTGACGTCACATTTCCAATAGCAACACCAATGCTAGAACAAGGGAGTTTATTTATCATGGAACTTAATTGAACGTCATGTTGAATCAACATCACCGGTGTTGATTTGAATGGAGTATATCAAGTTTTTTTTTTATTCAACTAACACTCAAATGTCCAGGTTATTGATTTATTTTAGTTAGCTATTTTGGTAAATTTCTATTTTAACACCCACGCAAAAATTTTCAAAAATCGTCATAATTCCGTGTAAAATGTACATGCTGAACTCGAATTTTAACAACATGAAAACCTACCGTTTTGGAGTTATCGACAAGAAAAAAACAGACTTCTTGTTGGTAATTCGTCCCCAAATTACCGCCATCAGGATATCTGATTCAATGCTAGGTACTTCCGCTGGCGGAAGAAAAATTTTGGCCTATTTACTTCTTTTACAGACTTTCGTTGCAGAAAGTCACTACTCACTACCGTAAAGAAATGTATTTTTTTTTTTTTTTTTTTTTTTTTTTAGTGTTAGGGGTTGTTTGGCTTCTTTCTGTGTAGGAAAGGGGACAAATTAAAAAAAAAAAAAATTAATAAATCAATAAACCAGATCAACTTTAGGGTTAGGTGTTAGGGTTGGGTTTGGCTTCTTTCTGTGTAGAAAAGGGGACAAATTAAAAAAAAAAATTTAATAATGTAATAAACCAGATTAACTTTAGGGTTAGATGTTAAGCTATATCTCTTTTTGAAATCACTACGCATTATCGTATTTTTTTTTCTTTTTGATAAGTGTAGTCTTATTTAAAATGATACAATAAGACCTTTTTTTTCTGTGTAGAATAGCAATGACAAAAGAACAAATTAAATAATAAAAATAAAGCATTTTTTTTATATTTTAAAATTGAAAATAAAACAAAAATGAATGCAAACTTGGTAAAGTAGGAGGGTTGATTGTATTATTTAATTTTTTTTTTTTTAATTTGTCCCCTTTTCTACACAGAAAACCCCACCCCTAACCTTAACACCTAACCCAAAACTCAGTCCGGTTTATTGTATTAAATTTTTTTTTTTTTTTTTTTTTAATTTCTTCCTTTTTCTACACAGAAGCCAAACAAACACAACCCCTAACACTTAAAAAAAAAAAAATTACATTTCTTTACGGTAGTGTGTAGTGATTTTCTGCAACGAAAGTCTGTAAAAGAAGTAAATAGGCCAAAATTTTTCTTCCGCCAGCGGAAGTACTCAGCATTTTTTCAGATATCCTGATGGGGGATGAATTACCAACAAGAAGTCCGATCTTTTTTTTTTTTTTTTTTTTTTTTTTTTTTTCTTCTTGTCATTAACTACAAAATGGTAGGTTTCTTCATGATTTAATTGTTAATTTTGAGTTCAGCATGTACATTTACACGGAATTATGATGATTTTGGAAAATTTTAAGGGATATTTAGCGTGGATGTTAAAATAGAAATTTACCGCTATTTTTATTTTTTAACAAGAGTAGCATATACCTATTTTGTTTGGTGGAATGTTGTTAGACGCACCCCGTTTTGTCTTCCAAGAGAAATTGTTGAATTGATTTTCCATTGGATGATAGAAACACCTGTTACATCAACAGGCTTCATCAATACAATGGCACCAAAATTGTAGAGATGTTTGTAGCACTGTTATGGTCAATATACACATCAATAACTTGGACATAACAACAATATTCTACAAGATGAATCTCTGATGTTTAATGAAAAGAAAGAAAAATGTTGGAAGAGTAGTACATCAAGAATGGATTTTTTCGACTTCACGATATTGATTTAAAAAAAAAAAAAAGGCTACCTGGTGCATGCAACTGACAGAAGTGTGGAAATTTTACTTCCAATTGTGCAGCAATGTGTTACACCTGGTGCTATCATTCATCATAGTGATGGATGGGCTGCTTATAATGCGTTAGCTGCGCTTGGGTTTCACTTTCAGCATTTACTTGTCAACCATAATTAGAATTTTATTGACCCAATGATGGGGGTCTGTACTAATCACGTAGAGAAGCATATTGGGCAAGAAACGCCTAAAGAGAATTGATGGTTCAAACGGTCATACGAAATAGTCATACCTGGATGAGGCAATTTATAGAAAATTTTTTAAGTTCAAGGCTAATAATGTTTGGGAGAATATAGACAATTTTTTTGAACATATATCTTTGCAATACACATTTTAAATATGTTACTTGGTTTTAAATTAATACTGTCACCTGAATGTATACTCAAATTAAATTTTAGGAGTGGTGCATCTAACAACATTCCACCTTTTGTTTTTCTTAAATTATTTTGTATGCAAAATATATTTAATCATGAATACCCCCTCCCAAAAATATTGAATTAAAAAGAAAGATACTCTTGCACAATAATAAATATTTAATGAGCTTAGTCCAGCATAAGGCCATGATTATGTAGCACCTTAACAATATCTGTATAACTTGGTATCTTAAATAATTTCTTAAGTTTTTTTTTTTTTTTTTTTTTTTTAATTAAATCATTTAATTTGTTTGAAACAAGGAGCCTCTTTGAGAGTGTAATCATTCATCATGACTGGTGAGAATTTATTGTGATTAGTGTGAACATTAAGGAAGTGAATCGTCTTACATGGGTTACTTTATTAGCCAAACATACCTTGAGTTCATTCATTTGTTGTCTACAAAAGTTCATTTTTCTACTGTTTTATTTGTATTTTATTTATTTTGTTTATTTTTTCTCTTCTGTTAATTGGGGTGACCTCTCCCCCCACCCCCACCCCCCCAAAAAACAAGCTTTTAAACTCTACATTCACAATTAACAACAACATATTTTATTCCCTGAGCAAACTAAATAAAATATAGAATGGATGAGAAACATAAGGCAGTTTTATGTATTGGTTTGAAAGAATTATTAGACATGCCAGCACGTAGTTAAGTAAGCTTAGGACATTGTATACTGTGTACTATTTGGTGTTGTATTCAACATGAATTTCACTGGGAACCAAAAGGCCCTGCAGAGGGGAAATGAGACATATCTTCTTATCTGTAAAGCATCCTGTAGACAAAAAAAAAGAAGAGAATGAGATTTGTGCACCCTTTTCTTTTATACTTTTTCAGTAGTGCCACCTAGTGGTTGTCAGAAGAATTTTGGCAGACAAGTGGAATAATCCTAGAAGTCTATTATTTTTTTTATTTTTTTTTTACAGAGAAATAAGGTAAAATTTTATTTTAGAAAAATTTCCATTATACAGATAATATTTAACAATTCACGTAGATGTATATACATTTTTTTTAATACTAAGAGAGTTTTCTTCTTACTATATAAATACAAATTATAGATACTGCGAGCATTTTCATTTCGAGGATTGGTTGGTGAAAGGAGCAGAGATTAGTCGATAAAAACCTTTATATTGTTTCAGTCAAGTGAGATAAAGACTATTAAAGATTAAAAATCTGTGTTTTTTTTTTACAAAATGGACTCTGTTGAGATTTGGCAGTCCACGTAAAGCTATTTATCTCTCTCTTGTTGCTCTTTAATATTGGTAATGTCTATTCTGAACTTTAGTAACACGAAGCATGGCTTACCTAGTACGAAGCGTGTTCGAATTGCTGCAGCTGTAATAGGAAATCCAGTTCGAGGCTTAGAGGTGCACATGTGCATCGACTGTGATTTGATGTAATGGACATCACACCTATGCAAACATATCAACACCTGCTTACTATATAAGCGGTACATTGCTTGCTAGAGGGGAGTAATAATTCTGTAGATGACACTTGTGGTGTGTAGTAGAAAAAGAAAGAGGTACAGGTGACATAAGCAGAATACCCTATACTAAACCTTTTACCTTCTACATTTCTTTTTTGTAGAACACAATGATTCTATACAACCTTTATTATCCGTGAAACAGTTTATTTTCATCTCAGGACAGCCTGTCACTTCTTAATGATACTTGCATAAAAAAAACAGCTGCATGAACACACAGCCAAGCAATGACACAGTTTCTGCAGACAAGGTTCACTGAACCACTTTTTTGTGTTTCCTTTATTGCCACTAGATAAGACAGATGATTTTTTTTCACAGCCCCTTAAAAAAGAAATTATAAAACAATCCTTGAGAGCTTCTGGCAGGATGTTTGGCATCGGAGAAACACTCAAGGCAACAAGATTTCTTGAGAGGAAACACTTTCACATTACCATGGCTTATTAAATTGATTAATTTATTCAATTTTAACTGACCATCTACAGCAGCTCTGTTGTGGGAAGCATTCAAATCCTTATTTTCAAAGGCAATGTTTGTTGTTATTGTTAAAGCAAAAGAAAAAAACCGCTTCAGAGCTTCCCTCAGGATGGTTGACAAAGGCTCCCTCAGAGAAGCACTCAAGAGAGAAAGATTTTGTGTTATTTTCTTGGCTAAGCAATTTTACACCATCATACTGTATGTATTCAATTTCAACAAGTCATCTATAGTAGCTCTGTGGTGAATACGAAATAAAAATAACTCTCTTTTCTTCACTGTTTTCAAATTCGTGAGCCTGCGTGAAAATTTATTTTGACCAATAGAAAAAGCATTGGCTCTGGGAAGGAGAAAAGAGCAAGGCAAAGTTTAATGAGCCTATGTAGAAATTTATTTTCACCAATAGAAAAAGCATTGGCTCTGGGAAGGAGAAAAGAGCAAGGCAAAGTTTAATGAGCCTATGTGAAAATTTATTTTCACCAATAGAAAAAGCATTGGCTCTGGGAAGGAGAAAAGAGCAAGGCAAAGTTTAATGAGCCTAAGTGAAAATTTATTTTCACCAATAGAAAAAGCATTGGCTCTGGGAAGGAGAAAAGAGCAAGGCAAAGTTTAATGAGCCTATGTGAAAATTTATTTTGACCAATGGAAAAGGGAGTGGCTTACAAACTGAGAAAAAAGTAACGAGCTGATGTCAAATTGCTTTTTGATATAAATAGGCAGAAAAGGTTGAATCAAGGAAGAGAGAGAGAAAAGGCAGAAAGAAGCAGAATTCCACACGTCTGAATAACGCCAGTGTCAAATTACATGCTGATACATTGTCAGCCTCTAATGAGAGCAGGGCAATTTCAAAGAACTCTGTTCAACTCCAAAGCTAAGGACCTTAAAATATATCTTTTCATTTATGTTAAATACAACCGTATAACTTCTATGTGGAAAACGAACTCTCTCAATTTGTTTTAAACATTTTGGAATCTTACTTTGTGTCCGATGATTGAATATGAACATTTTCTCTTCTTGACGCTTCATTGAAACTACGAACTTTAAATATTTGATTCCTTTTCCTGAAACAAGCAACTGACAATTCCAAATGTGTAAACTTGTAAAGAAATTCCTTATCTTGTTTTGTTAAATATAACACGTGTTTCCTTGTCATTATCCCTCAATACTTCAGCTCTCTTATAGAATGCATTCAAATTCCAATTCCAATTTTTGAATAGGAACAGAGATTTATTCCATGTTTCCTGTTTTGGATTGGGTTTCTGGTTCCTTTTAAAATATTTTTATTCTCTTTCACTCCCAGTAGCTCTCAGTGTCTTTAGTGGCTTTTTGGGGGTGAATTGATTAAAGAAAAACATTTTTTTTAACTCCCTTGAGAGCTTCCCTCAGGATAGTTCACAAAGCTTGCATCAGAGAAGCACTCAAGGGAACAAGATTTCATCATATTCTTGGAGAAACAATTCCACGTCATCATGGATTATTGTATAAATTTATTCAATGTCAACAGAACGTCTCTGTTGTAGGAAACATTCAAAAACTCATTTGTCAAATGTAATTTTTGATTTGTTGTTAGTTGCAAACAAATTTAGTTGATCAATAAATCACCTGTAGCATTTCTTCTCATGAGTTCACTGAACAGTATATTGGTGATTGAAAGTGACAGGTGAAAAGGATGAAGCATATTGAAGTTGATCCTCTGTCAAACTGTCATTTCTAGAAATGATGTTAAGTTCTAAATATTTAAAAGATGTTGATACAGAGCTTCTAAGTGAGAACAGGTTTCTCAACCTTAACAATAATATACTTTTCAAGACTGTTCAGCCTCAAGAAAATCCTCCACATAAATACACACCTGCCATTATTGTTGAATGAAAATATGGAATTATCTAAAGAATACATTTATATGGAAAGGAACATTAATTCGTGTGTGACTTTTCTGTACAATACACAAGCTGAATTATATAGCTTGTCCATAGTTTTATTCAATTTCCTCAAGTTTCTATTATAAAATTCAAGTCAATATTTTCCTCTACATGGCTTTGAAAAATTATACAGTGTAACCCGGATATAAGAGACCCGGATATAAGAGAGATTTTCTCTGGTCCAAAATTAGAACCTGTGTTAATAAAACAAAATAGACCAAACCCGGATATAAGAGAAACACGGATATAAGAGACTTCTTCTCTGGTCCCGACAACTCTCTTATATCCGGGTTACACTGTACCATTAATTTAAGTAATTTAATCTATTTTGTTTAAGGTATATTTTATGAAACTAGAATGTTTACTTATTACAGGGGTGGCCAGACTTGCTTAATGTAAGAGCCACATACGATAAAGTTCAGATGTTTGAGAACTGCAAGACATGAACAAAATTTACACATACATTTTGTTACATACACATTAACAATAAACTTACATTTTAATGCAATTTGGTCTCAATTCAAACCCAGTAAATAATTATAAAGCTTGCAATTTTTTTATTTACCTTTAACTATATTTAACAAAAAAAGGAGCTCAGACAACATATTTTCACAAGCTGTATATTAAAGGTCAAAGGGCAAGATGTGGCTTACAAGCCGTGGTTTGGCCAGCCCTGGGCTATTAAATGTTTTTGTCTCTTAACTTTGATTAATTTATTTGCTGCTAAACAAAAAACCTAAGTGAACATCCTCTGGGTGTCCCATTCCATAATTTTTGCCAGGGTTTCTAGCATTGAATGGGTTAAAAGAATTTTAATTTCTCCTGTCATGTTTATACATAATAAAAAAAATTGATCTTGACCATGATTGGGAATGTTCAATATCTAATATCCTAAACTTAACCAGATCACAGACGAAAACAATAAAGTAAGTCACATTTTTAAAACCCCAAAGTGTTTGTGAGAGGAACTTGCAATAATTATAATTAATGATGATAATGATGATGATGATAATGAATGATGATGATAATGAATGATGATAATGCACATTTTGTTTCAATGTTGCAAAAAACAAGTTACAATTGAAAAGGTCAATATCTATGTAAATTAGCATTGGCTTTATATAAAAGTGAGAAGGTCAGTATATATATATATATATATATATATATATATATATATATATATATATATATATGTGTGTGTGTGTGTACTAACCTTGTCAGCTGTCAATATACCTCATAACACCCTTGAGTGCTTAGCCTTGGAGTGGGTAGAATGGAGATCAACATGTTTTAGTAGACTCAGCAGTTTTCAATCAGCTTGTCTGAATCATCTTCAAGAAGCGAGAGCAAGATCTAAAAGGTCAGCCAATCTAACAGTGATCTCATCCCACAATCCTCACTCTTACTCCATATGTGGCCTCCTTTGTAAATCACTAGCGGGTCTTAAGTGCCACTTAAGATTATCGCAAAAAATTTCATAACTGAATCAATTATCAGATCCTCATACATCGAAACCAACGGGAGAGTCCATTATATATATATATATGATTAATATATATTTGGCTAGCAACCTTTCTTTTAAACATCTTTTGTTAAATATGACAGATAAGAAAAATTTTATTAAGTTTTTTCCAGTGTTCTTACATTTTTCCATTTGATGGAAGTGAGGGAGTACTAAAACTGTCCATATCGTCCATTGTCCCAAGCACTTTTGGTCACTTCCTTAGCCATTTTCAAGGGGGTTTTGATTTGGTGTTGTTAGTTCCTCTTCATGTTTTGACTGTTTGAGATGTATTTTTAGTGTTGTTTGGAATACTAGTATGACTATTTATTCTGAGCCTTCATGTGTTGAGTGCAGCTGGAATTTGAGTGAGCATCTTTCTATTTTTAAAAAATAGAAAAAATAAAAAAGGTTGATCATGGAATATATAAAATATTACAGAATGAGTGCTGATGGTAATAAAATTACTCGACGTAAAATAACAGTTAAATTTATATTGTTAATCATAAATATACTTTTTTTTTCCTAACCATTTGATACAACTCTGAGTTTTATGTAAGCAGCAATCTTCAGGTACTAATTGAAAACTGACCATTGTAAAATTAAAATATTAATATTAATAACCTACTGTTAAGTCAGTGGAACAGTCTATTTTAAAAAACATATATATATATATATCTCCAAATGAGAGAAATAACAGATGGAGTAAAAATCCACAGTTTGTATCATTTACTTTTTTTTAAAAACGTGCTCGCTACAAAGTAGAGCAAAATATTATTATAATATTTTTATTATAATGAATTATAATAAAAACATTTCACATTGCGAGACAAAAACTTTCATGTTTCTGTACTAAGATTGTACTTCCTCAGGCGATGGTACATAACTTGAGATAAAAACAATTTATTAGGGAAATTTAAAAAACAATTTTTTCCTCTTTTCGGGAGTTAAATTTTCCCTAATAAATTGCCTGAGGAAGTACAATCTTAGTACTGAAACATGAAAGTTTTTGTGTAGCAATGTAAAATGTTTTTATTGTAATTTATTATAATAAAAATATTCCATATATATATATATATATATATATATATATATATATATATATATATATATATATATATATATATAGTTTTAAGTTATGCTATATTTATGGATAAAAGAGTTCAATATCAGAGATAGTGCATATGTAAATATAAAAGTGGACACAGGTCAGACTAAGCTATGGCCGTTTGTTTCATGCTTGAACACAATCTTCAGGTCATGTGTGTTGTGTTTTGACTTAACTATATATGCTGATCAATGGTGCATTATGGTTAATAAGAGCTATTGTATTATCCTAATGAATATTGGGTAGGGGTAATGGTTATGTTTCAAATTATTCTAGAGGCTTTTGAGTAGGAATAATTATGGATTGGATGCTGTTATTTTTAACTATTTTATAATGTTGTTAACTTCTTACTTATTATTATTATTACATTTACTTGTGTTTATGACAGCATTCATAGTTTGTTAATTTGTTTATTATTTACTTGATTCATTTTTTTTATTTATTTAGGTTTTTTGTTAATTTTATGCATTTATTTTCCTACAAAGCTGGTTATCTTATTTGTTTAGTTTAAGGTGTTCGCTTTGCCTAAAGTATGTTACATTATCTGCATTGTATATAGTGTATATATTTGCATTTATCATAGTGGTATTTTACAAGGTATTCCTTATTTTCCATGATATTTTTGGTGTAATTTGTTTTTTGTTTTTAATTTCCCATATAGGTTTAGAAAACATTGTGTTGTTTGCTCATTTACTACTTGTAAAGGATGTTCTGCATGCATAGTTTCTCTGTTTTTAGGGTCCTTCAGTTACTCTTATGTATATTTTTTCTTCATTATCTGCTAATTTTACAGTGGCTTGATATATTAAATTGTTCTGCATGCAATTTCCATTTAAGGGACATTAGTTCTTTACTCTGCCTATACAGGTAAGTTTGGTTTATGTGCATGTTTTTGTTTTTTTACTTTTCTGTTGTGCCTTTCTCTTATTTGTATCATTTTCTCAGTGCAACTGTAGCTGATTTTTACTGTGTTTCTATTGAATATTTTGTGAAGAGTGCTAGATGGGCGGAAGTGTTTGTGTATGAGTGTAATGAATATTTTTCCTACATCTGTTTGATGTGGAAATACTCCAAATCACATGGTTAGAAACTGAGAATTGTCTAAATGTGCCGTGTGCAAGAAATGGAACCCGTGAGGAAGTGCTGTGATGTGTTTAAATAAAACTTTATTTGTTTAACTATGTCTTCCAATAAAACATGTAAAATCGTTTCTTATGAATTTAAAAATAAACGATACAGATAATTTATGGACACCCTGTATTTATGTTTCAGTCCTTTTCTGTTAATTCACCCCAAAATATAAAGAATTTATATTTACTAAAATTCACACCAAATTCTCCTAGAACAAGGCCCTTCCATTGCACTCCGGTTGGGTTGACCTTTGCAGTCACCTCAGATGTGGGTGACTCGGATGCGCTATTTGTAAGTGCGATGTCTACGTCCATGTTTTCCCCAATAAACAAGCCCGTTTCTTGTTAATTACCTTGAATATCATCCACACTTATAAAATGTGTTTTATTCTGTGGGTTGGGGTTTTGAGGTAAGCTAAACAAATTTTGATTTATAATTCATAATTTCAAAAGTGCAAAAAATTTAATGAAAAAACATAGTTTGATTTAAAATCTATAATTTCTTTAGGTAAATTAATATTTGCGATAAGTAACTTTACATTATTTGGGGTGAATTAACAGAAAAAATTCTATTTTTTAGTCTATTCATTATCTATTTGTATATCTATATATGTGGCAATCGCCAAGCACAAATGGAAAAACTTTTTTCATTTTGTGGTTGTGTCCATGAAAATCAGTTAAACCAAATGGTGAGGAACAAATATATATTTATTATTAAGATAGATAGATTGAGAATTGCTGAAGGCATGAAACTCATAACATATAACATTGACTTCTATGTTCCTACTCCGACAAACATTCTGATATTGAACACTTTTCCCACAAATATTGTAATGAATAGTGACTTGGGTTGCAAAATTGGAAAACTGAGTTCGAATTCCAGTCGGGTTTGTTACATTCACTTATGCACAGATAATATTGGGAAAAGTATGAATCTGTTTCCCCCTCCCAGCTATGTGTTAAATAGTGGGACGAGCATCTGGAAAAAGTCATTGTTATTTTCTAAAAGTTGTTAATGCAATATTCACTTACAAAAAAAAAAAGAATTATTCTTGCAATCCAAAGTATGATTCGGCTTTAAATAATCCACAAAGGGTTGACAACTCATAAAAAAACAAATCAGTCAGTCAATTTCTCAGAAGTGAAACATGAGCATGTTCACACAGGCACAAACGCACACAAACACGCACACTATGAAAGGAAAAACATTACCCTTCCACCAATGAAAAGTGCATGCACTTTTGTGGAAATTCAAGAAGCGTATGAAAATTTTAATGGTGCAAGAACATACTGGCAAGCCTTACCAGTGAGTAAATCAAAGTACTACAGACTGGCCCGGAAACTCCTGATTTAAATCCAATCGAGAATCTGCGTTCAGTCTGCAAGGAACGACTTCGTGGAATGGACGTACGAAGTACTAACACGTGCACTGGGTCATGTTTCATTGGAAAATATGAAAAAAAATGTAAATACAGTGTAACCCGGATATAAGAGAAACCCTGATAAATGTATATATAATAGACCAAACCCGGATATAAGATACTTCTTCTCCGGTCCCGACAACTCTCTTATATCCGGGTTATACTGTAATAACGGAATTATTTGTTTTGTTTCAATTAATTTCACAAGTGCATATATAAAAGAAAAGAAAATGAGAAATATGAAGAGCCAATTGCTGACGAGTGGACGGAGTAATTGCAGGAGGATTCGTCTATGAAATTCTGGACTCAAGATACTAAACGTAAGACCAATGAGCTAAGTGACAAACTTTATATTTGCATTAATTAATGTATAAACAGAAAATATATTAAAATAATTGTCGGACTTAGTCCATTTCATACAGACAAACCTCTCATCAACGGACTAATAGGTAGGATGGGTGGTCCGTTAAAGCCGATTGTCTGTAGATGGGAAGGGATTATTTTTTAGTTATAAAACCACTATAGTAACTACCAGTAGTTATGATCAGAATGTAAATACTATAAACATGTATATATACGGCATAAATATATATATACTTAATATATTAAGATATTTAGCATCCCGCTACCACCTTTTTTATCAACATCAATTTTTGTACAAAAAGTGGATCAGAGTTTATTCAGCTTAATAAATATTTTCAGAAAACCTCAACTTCTGATTGGTCGTTAATATTTTATGCCCAAATATCAATTTTCGTACAAAAAGTGGATCACAGAGCTTATTCAGCTTAATGTATATTTTCAGAAAATCTTAACTTCTAATTGGTCACTTAATATTTAATAACATCGACCTAGTTCTTGACCTGACCAAAAAAAATAATTCCGCAAAAATCTCTCAAGCCTCTGTTAGCCTAACACGTGACCAAATTTAGCAATAAAATATGAAACGTCTTTCATCTTCGACGGTGAGCCGATCGGAATTCATTGAACTCATCACACAGTTCCAGGCTTTACGTTAAAGTTCCTTAACATGATTCCAGCCTGAAAGAACACTCATTCACACAGCAATATTTTATGACGAACAATCAACTCAAGTTTTCCACATTCAACTTAATACACGAATCTTTTTCATACGCTTTCAAGCTCAACGTTAATTATCGCAATTGATATAAACACAGCTTGTTAAGAACCACTTAGTCCAACTAGAATATTCTATTCGAACATGTGAAAAAAAGCAACAATTCCGTAAAAAGTAAGTTGTAAAAAATATTTCTCTACTTTAAGTACAAACTTGAACTGTTTATTTTTTCTTAAATTACCAAAGACACACTTTCTCATTATTGTACAGACCATCCAACAACTTACAATCTATCAAACCAGAACTTTGACAACATTTCAGTCTAAACATAAAAGGACGTTTGAACTTTTTAAAACCACCTCTTTACTCTCGTTGTTTTTTGTATCTCTTGTTTATATAAATATTTTATTCATTGTTGTGCAAAAACTGCTGTTTCTCATGTTGTCCTTATTGTATGTTTGTTGAATACTGAAATTTAATGTGAGAGGAAATTGTTAATTCATCACGCAGCCTAATTTACTCAACAATTTTTCATCAATAATCCATTAACACAACCTCCACAGATATATTATAATCAAATTAACAAAAATAATAAATTTCTCATAGCTACTTTCTCACGCACGCTCTATTGCACTTTATATACTGTACACCCGTCTTTGTTTACAATTGAAAGGGCTGCCACCGTCGCCAAGTGGTCACTTTGAGAATTAATAAAACACGTTCCGTTAAGCCCGCAAATTTTGAAATACATTGCTGACGATTTGGAAGTTTTTTCCTGTAGACTTTCTTTTATTTTGCCTGCAGATCTTGTCTGTAGCATCCGAAGTTCGTTGATTGTGGGGGTCTGCAGATGAGAAGTTTGTCTGTATATATATATATATATATATATATATATATATATATATATATATATATATATATATATATATAAAGTGGATACTAAGGTTAGCACCGATCAGCGACAGTCTGTTTCATGCTTAAACACAATCAGACTTTTGCTGCTCGTTGTTCTGTGTCAAGTTTTATATTTAAGCACTTTTACCCATAGACATGGCTTACCTTAAAACTATATATATATATATATATATATATATATATATATATATATATATATATATATATATATATCCTAATAATAATAAATATATATTTATTCCTTACTGTTTGGTAGAGATTTGTGTTTCATGCACGTAACAATCGTCAGGCACAAACTAGGCTAGACGCTTGCCTGATTATGCCTGATGAATGCTACGTGCATGAAACATTGTAGCAAACCACGAGGAACAAATGTATATTTATTATTTGTATAAATTTTAGCTTCAGGCCTGAAGATTGCGTTCAAGCATGAACCAGACTATCAGCGCTCGGTGTTGGCCTCAGTGTCCACATATACATTCTATCCCTGATATTATGCACTTTTACCCAGAAATATAGCATACCTTAAAACTATATATATATATAATGTATTTAGGAAGCAATCCCTCCTTTATACATGTTTCGTTAAAAACGACTGACAAAATACTGCGATTTTTTGTGTTTTCTTTTGTGGTCAAAATGTATAAAAACTGCCCTAAACTTCTGCATATCCAAGCGTTTTCTGCTATTCTTTTAGTCATTATCAAGGGCGATTTTGATTTTTAACTAAATATGTCGGCTTTTTATGTATGTGTCTGAAGTTATAGGAATGTTTTATTTTCCGAACACGGTCAGCACATTGTGGCCGTTTTCATAGTTAATGTTAGTGAGTGTTGGCTTTTTCTTTCTTTTTTTATTGGGGCTTCCATTATTTTTAATCTTTTTTTTTTTTTACATGTTGATAAGGTTATTATGCTTGTATTTTCTACTATTATGTTTCGGATGAAGTCTTCTAGGATTTTGTGTCTGTTTAAATGAGTTCTAATGGAGCTATGGTCGGGTAGGCGTAACGTAAGTCATCTGGATAGGCATGTATTAGTATGACCAATGTAATTATTTATGATTTTTTTTTATCAGAAACACAGTCCCTTAAGGGGCATTTAAATTCGTAAATAATGTTGGTTTTTTGTAGTTTTGATTTTGCAGGTGTGTTGTTATTTTTGCTGATAAGGTTAGCTTTTTAAATTTTTTGTCATAGATAATTTAGTTTTCTTGTTCAGTTCGACTGGGCTTGTGTATTTCCTTATAATATTTGTAAGAGAAAAATCGTCTTGCTTATAGTTGACATGTATTTGGCTTTTGTAGAAAATGTTATTGTTTTTATCTGTATGTTCAGTATCGCTATTAGTTACTTTAGAAAGAAATAGTCTAGCCTCATCGACCGCCAGATTAAACTATTAGACACCGTTTTATGACGTGTGGTAACCCATTCAATCATCTTCATCACTCTCGAGATCTCTTTCATCAATATGCAGTTAATATGGCTGCTAAAATTGAGTCTGGGAAACTGTGTTTCGTTAGAAACATTCAAAAGCAACTGCGATCAGAGAATTATATTTATCTGAGAGATGCCATAAACAATGATGAAGTACCTGGCAATCTTCGGCAGCTCTGCATTCTACCATCAAGCTTTACAGCAAAGGCCACGGTACATGCCTGAAAGGATGCAGGATGCCATGACCTATTTACGCCACTATAGTAGGCTATAGATCTTCGTAACCTGTAGATGAAAGCCAAAGTAGAAGGAAGTTGAAGACGAACATTTTCTGTACCAAAAGGCCAAAGACGGACCTGACCTCCTTGCCAGAGTCTTTCGCCGGAAGTTGGAGAAGCTCATGTATCTGATTAAAAAGGAGAAAACATTTGGGTCCGTAAAGTGTGGCATGTACATAGTTGAGCGACAAAAACGGGGGCTACCACATGCTCACATTCTGCTTTGGCAGGCAACAAAAATCCGCTCTAATGAAATTGACAGGCTATTCCCGGCAGAGTTTCCAAATCCATCGACAGAGAAGGAGATCTATGAAATTGTTAAAAGGAACATGGTACATGGCCTATGTGGGAGGGGCTTTGACCTCAACTCGCCATGTCTGATAATGATGGATACGCTTCTTACAGG
The DNA here is from genome assembly GCA_964036315.1 of Acanthosepion esculentum. Lineage (NCBI taxonomy): Eukaryota > Metazoa > Mollusca > Cephalopoda > Sepiida > Sepiidae > Acanthosepion > Acanthosepion esculentum. The sequence goes on from OZ038507.1 coordinate 88,904,302, forward strand.
CGTAGAAGGCCAGATGATGGTAGGTTTTCAGCAAAGGTTGGATAACATGAGGTTAACAACTCTATTGTCTCTTGCTGTCAAAGGCATTTACGTCAACAACGGATCATGTTTGGCTTACAGCAGGAAAACATCCCAGATGAGCTAACCCAGTATCAAATGGACAGATACATTAGTACTAATGAGGCATTTTGGCGCCTGTTTGGCTTCCCACTACATGAAAGACACCCGGCTATTGTGCAACATGCGGTACATCTGGAAAACGGTCAACGTGGTTACTTCACTGAAGCAAATGCTGTTCAGGTAGCACACACACGCAAAGATACGACACTCACAGCTTTCTTCAAGCTGTGCCAAAATGATCCTTTTGTCCGCACACTTCTGTACTCCCAAATGTCATCTTATTACGTCTGGAAAGGCAAAAAAGAATGGGTGCGTAGATTGAGAGGTCAAGATGTATCAGCACACCCTGGAATTAAGTTTGATGACTGTCTAGGTAGAGTGTACACTGTACATCCCAGCCGATATAAATGCTTTTATCTTCGTCTCCTTCTTCACGAAGTTCGAGGTCCAACATCCTTCCAGGAGCTTAAAAATGTAAACGGACTGGTTTGTACGACCTATCGAGAAGCATGCTTGAGTCGAGGTTTGTTTAAAGATGATGCCCAGGGGGATGCAGTAATGGCTGAAGGCTATTATGCCACAACCCCCCTGGGAGTCTTAGGTCACTCTTTGCAGTCCAATTGCAAACATTAAAACTAAGTGATCCTGCCTCTCTGTGACATAAGTATAAGGATAGCTTATCTAAAGACTTTTAGCCCAAAGCCCAACCCTAATTTCCAGGTATGGAAATTGATTTCAGTGATGAAATTTACAACAGGGGGTTAATCGTTATAGAAAATTATATGTCGTTTCTATTGGAGGGAATGTGTTACAGGCATATAGGCTGCCCAAAACTGGGACTGGGACCGATACCTTACCCACAGAGGTGTTGGGAGAAACATCTTATGATAATAACATCTTACGTCCATATATTGATGAAAATGAGCGAAGGCTGCTTCTGTGCAAAAGGAGAGCTTATGACTCTGTTGTTGACAGTGTCCGCTTCTCCAAAGATGGAATGTTCTTCCTAGATGTTCCTGGAGGGACAGGAAAGACATTTGTTACGAAGCCTCTTTTGGCCAAAGTTCGACAACACAAGGGCATAGCTTTGGCTGCAGCCTCATCTGGTATTGCTGCAACTTTGCTGCCGGATGGCCGAACTGCACATTTAACCTCAGAGTTTCCATTGGACTTGACTTCATCCGATAATCCAATTTGCAGTATCAGCAAAATCTCTGAATTGGCCCAAGTGTTAAAATGGTGCAGGTTCATCGTATGGTATGAATGTACCAGGACACAGGACAGCTCTGGAAGCATTGGACTGAACCATGAAAGACATTAGGGATTGTTAGTCGCCTATGGGAGGTATAACACTCTTGCTCTCTGGGGACTTTAGGCAAACACTGCCAGTCATACCAAAAGGAACCAGAGTTGATGAAGTCAGATCATGTTTCAAATCTTTTCCGTTATGGCGGCATATTCGAACGTTGACTCTGGTCAGCAACATAAGAGCACAGTTATTTGAAGATTAGGTGCCAGCTCAGTTCTTCTGTAACATTTTGAGACTTAGCAAGGGCAACGTACCTTTAGATGTCAATGGAGAGATGGCCATTAGCCCTGCCTGCAATGCTGTCAGTACTGCTGATGAGCTTAAGGGCAAGGTTTTCCCAAAGCTCCAACATAATTACAAAAACTACAATTGGTTATGTATACTGGCTCGAAAGAACTAAGCAGTTGAGAGAATCAATGACCAGCTGTTACAGTCCCCCCCAGAAACATTTAATATCTACAGGTCAGCGGATAATATTCCAGATCCTGAACAGGTAGTCAATTATCCAACGGAATTTCTGGATACTCTAGAACCTCTCGGATTACCTTCACATAGACTGGAACCCAAGATAGGGGTGCCTATAATACTATTATGGAATCTAGACCCACCAAGACTTTGTAATGGAATCAGACTGGTAGCTAAAATGTTGATGCCACATCTAATTGAGGCATCGGTTCTTACTGGGTATGGAAAAGATAAAGATGTCTATGTTCCCAGGATTCCCCTTATTCAATCAGGGTCGGATATTCCATTAATGTTTAGGAGACTTCAGCTTCCAATACGAGTAAGTTTTACTATGACTATTAACAAAGCACAAGGCCAGACTCTATCAGTTACTAGATTACAGTTAGAAGAATCCTGTTTCTCTCATGGGCAGTTGTATGTTGGTTGTTCACGTGTGTGAAGTAAAACCAATTTGTCTGTTTATGCTTCACAAAGAAAGACAAAGAATTTTTGTCTACCGAGAAGTATTGTGGTGTAAAAACTGTTTAAAGATATTTTTGTGTTTGAATAAATTAATTTGGAGTTATATTGTTGTTATAGATTTATTTTTAACTTTTTAAATCCCGGGAAGCGCCGGATAGCTCTGCTAGTGTATATATATATATATATATATATATATATATATATATATATATATATATATATATATAATCATTTATTTAAATATTATAACATAAATATGTTATAAAATCACTACAAAAATAGCCATTTTGTTTCAACACTTCTGGTGTCTTATCAAGCGATGATAAGACACCAGAAGTGTTGAAACAAAATGGCTATTTTTGTAGTGATTTTATAACATATTTATGTTATAATATTTAAATAAATGATTATATATATATATATATATATATATATATATATATATATATATATATATATATATATATATATATATATATATATAATCATTTATTTAAATATTATAACATAAATATGTTATAATATTTAAATAAATGATTATATCTGCTCTACTCTGTATTGAGCACTCTTTAAAGAATAATAATTGTTGGTTATTGGAATTTACTCCGTATATACCAATCCCACACTTGGATAAGCGTGGGTAAATAAGTTTTCAGCCTGGCATAATTATTAGCTTTTTTTTTCTCGAATCATCTTTATATAATGTTCGATCAATGTGATCTATGGAGAAACCTTGGGCTAATTGCATTGTCCAGGAAAGTGATCATGCTGTAAAAGAAATATTTGCTGTGTACATTACATACTTTTTCTCTCATAAGGCTACGGATTTATTGATCTACTTTCATATGATGTTGCGGGAAATCATGTCAGGTAATGTAGCAATCGCTTAAATTAACAGATCGATAGATTTGTATGTGACGGTTATGGCCACAGAGTAGATAATGCCATTTCATGAATAGCTTGAGTAAAATTTAAAATTGCCAGCTTGAGCAAACACTGACCTTTCTGCTACTGGCCTATAAATTGCAGATACGACCTTTACTTTTTTTATGCACTGATTTTCGTTTAAGCGAGAGGATTAGTTGCAAAGTCGACAGTTTGATTATTTTAAAACCGACTTTGGGCGTGAACAAGTTTCAGTGTGATGTTCTACCGGATGAGAAAAAAATATCGTCGGATTTGAATTAAGACCTTTTCTAAACGATAGTAATAATATTGATCGCTTAGTTCAAGTTGCGTTCGACGTGCTATCACCTTTTACTTCGTCTGTTTCATTGTCGGAGGGCTTCTTTTTTTTCGAGGTAAGTGGATCTTTTTCAAATGTTTATTATGAAAAAAGAAAGAAAAGAAAAAATATAAAAAAAAAAAGAAAGAAAGAAAGAAAAAAAGAAAAGGAAAACTATAAAAAAGAAAAAGAAAAGGAAATGAAAGTTTTACAAAAAATGTTCCTATTGTTGTGTGATTGCGTTATTTGGTTTCGTTGTTTCTATGATCGAGCAAAAATAAAATATTGTCAATGGACATCCGCTTCTGGTAATGTAGACGATGTACTTGAAATAGTGGATTTGCTAACAATAGAAAATCCTAGACCTTTGAAATATCCACTTTTTCCCAGCTGTCTCAGGTTTTGATTTTAAAACGGAAGACACCAAAGAACATAAAAGTGAGAAATATTGTTATTTTACACGGCACTGAATCAATTTTAAAAGCAGGCATCATGAACAAGGTAAACATTAAAAAAAAAAATTGACTGAATTCATATCAAATTTGCATAAACGTTTCATTTTCCAAGTGGGAGATATCATCGCGGGACCATTGTGATGGACAGCTATTCGTTTATTATAGCAAAAATAAGAAAAAAGTGAAAGAAATATAAAATCCCAAAGGAGAGCGGTTGCAATGAAGCTATCCCCATATCCATTTTGAGTAGAAGGTAGCCATTAAGTCCGGTACGGTGTGGGTGCAAGTAAGAATTTGCATACTGTAAAATTAGTTCGCATTATTTTCACAGAGGATAGGGCAAATGGAATTCTTCTTGGGGATGGCATCACCTAGCCCCAGCCACCTCTATGACTGAATGGATCATTTAAAATATGGATGGGTCATTTATTTTTACGACACTGGCTGCAAATCTTTTACAAATCAAATTCCGTTCTTTTATACGAATTTCCCAAATTAATTTTTGTTACTGAATAATTTATAATACTTTTACAATTAATTTCATTAAAAAATGTACACATCTGACGAGACGGAGAGGAAGGATTCTGAAAATATCTCTTTTTAGCTTCAAAATAAAGAAATACAAAAATCTATTTACTTTGTCTCAAAATAAAAATGTCTAAGCCTAATAAAGTTATCACTATTCGTATCGATTTCTTTTTCCTATAATCTTTATATTATTATTTATACAAGTGGTGGAGTCCTTGCCTGCTTTTGAGGGTCGTACGTAGCAATGTATTTTTGACATACACGGTTTGTTTTTAATGAGAATTTCATAGGCTAACACCAGATCATTATCAGAAGAGCATTTTTGATGTCAGGGATTACCTTGCCCTGGTAAGTTTCTTGCAATTAATTCTGCCAAAAAACATAAAATCTCTCTCCTCTACCTTTGTCGTATTTGATAATGAATTTGAATAATTTTAAATATTTATATCCTATATTCCATAACGAGGCTGGTCAATTGCATTGAATAATGCTACAAGACTACATTGATAAAATTCACTATTTTTAATTATTTAGACTTAGCTTAGTCTAGCACAAGGTCAAATGAAGATAGGAAGATTGTGTTGGGCCAGTTTTTCAAGTAGACAGGACCTGCCTACATTATAAGTCTGTTAGTGAATCTAACGAACTCGACTAGAGAGCCGAGTTCGAATTCCAGTCATGTTCGTTAGATTCACTTACGCACAAATACCCTTGGGAAAGGTATGAATCAATCTCTTCTTCTCCTAGCTATGGGTTGGATAGAAGGAGAGACTGGATTCTTTAGCCTTGGTTGGCAACCAGTGTACCACAGAAAAAAATGGCAATCATATTGCGGGAAAAATATTCTGCCTCGTCAGTCATGTATCAAAAGATACATTATCGCCCAAGCGTGTATCACGTATGGCACTTAACTGACTGACTGATTCGAAATCCTGGTATGTAACTGGGTTCAAATACTAATTACAGGTATCAGAGGGAATACGTAATTATTTTAGACATGGAACTCAAAATTCATTAATTTTAATACCTCTTCAAAATAGACATTGAGAAAATGTGAAACATTCTTAAAATGTGAAACATTCTTAAAATCTTTGTGTAGAAAAGGACGACCCATTGATAAAAAAAAAAACTCTTCTGCGAAAACATTAAAAATAATATATCTCCAAATAATAAATTGTATTTCATTGACTACCTTAGATTTTAGTGTCAAATTGGCCTAAATCTTTATTTCAAAGGTTTTTTTTTTAAATACACCAATTTTGAGACACATCACACTTGTATTTTTAGATATTGTCACGAATTTACTAAAAAAAAAAATAATAATTAAAAATCAATTTTAAGTAATTTAAATGTCTTCTTTGAAGTTAAATTCTAATTTTTAATTGAAAGAAATTAGCCTAAAACCAATCCGTAAAAAAAAAAAAGAAAAAGAATTTTGCGTATTTGAATAAGGATTTTAGATTATTTTCAAAACATAGGCACGATTACTCATGACTTATTGAACCTTCATTATTGGCGAAAAAAAGAAAAAAGAAAACAACAAATTTAAAAATCCAATGTTTATTTTAGAGATAAGTTTCAATGTAAATTCGCAAATTTAAGGATTAATTAACTGGATAAATAATAATTAAATCAGTTTCTCATATTAAAATCAATATGGCGCATATGCAGATCGAACCCAGTAATTTTTAAACATGTTAAATATTGTGTACAATACATGTATGTTGATATTTATACTTATTGAAATACGTATGATATTGCCTTGAAAGGTTTTTGTATAATAAAAGTGACAGCAGCCACTACTGCTAATATAAGAGGCTTGCATTGCGCCTGAACAATTAGCCCTTTTCGAGTTAAACGTAATATACTGTAATTAATGCATACACTCTGCATATGAAATGTATTTCCGAAAGGTAATTTTTTTTTTCTATTACAAATTGAATGGATGTTTGGATTTTTCATTGAAAAATCATTTTTCGGTCAAGGCTAAAATTAGATCTCAAAAATATTGTTTCTGCATAGGCTTAAGAAACTTTATATTGTTTCAAATTGGCTGTATCTGTAGGGGATAAGCTTTCAATATCGGAATCAGAGTGGACTTTATTACAGAATAATTTCTGAAAGTTCAATAAAAACTTATTTTAGGGTTAATTTTTTTTCTTGTCGCCAATTTTGCGATTTTATTGCTCAGCACGTGGTAGGGGTTGTCCAAACTAAATGGGAGAAGAAGAATGTATTATTCCAATATTTTATTTCAAACTCAAATTGTGTGTGTATGTGTGTGTACATTAAATGGCGCAATTACGTGTAAGTCACTCACACATAACACAGGCACACGCATATGCATTACATACGCGCACGCAAAATCGCATACAACAATTAGCTCATCTATTATAATATTTATTATTATTATTATTATTATTATTATTATATGAGCAAATGAAATATTTTATATACACTTTAAAATACCGTCTCCTGCGGTGAAAGATACATTATTTCATGGTGATTATTTCTTTTACTCTAGATAATTTATTTATCTTCGAGTATTTTGTGTCTCTCTATGCAGTAAGTAATATGTAGTATTTTGGTATTATCTACTAATATTGTCCTATGTTAATGGTTGTATTTTGATTGTTTGTGAATAGGATAGTCCATATGCGCACGAATTGCACTAAGTTCCGATAAGTGGCAACCTACGAGAGAGTATCGTGTTTGTGTGACCTATGTAAAAACATGAAATTCTTACATTGGTCACACAAGCGCTACGCTATCGCGCAGGTTAACTTTAACATTCTGATGGGGCTAAACATTTTCTTAGTTAAATGAAATTGAAATGTCTAAGTTTGTTAGCAACAACTTAACAACACTATCATACTTCCTTAAATATTTTGTCGTGGACAATAGATGTTGCTTAGTTAAAGAGGGGGATAGGTGGAATATCGACGTCATCGCGACAGTGGTCGCGTGAACCGAGCAATTATTCGTCTCGGCCCACATGTACGCGCATAATCACTCCAAAAAAGCTCATGTACCATATCCTACCACTGTGGGTTGGGGAGAGTAAATAACTATCTGTTGGTTGGTTATTTTTACGACCTGTTAACTATTATTGGCTGATTAAATGTGTAATTTCTGTATAGGTTGCACAATGGTGATTGAAATGATCACTCAGTAACGAGGATGTGCCGATGGTGTAATGAATTGCAACTTGGAATGAGAAATCGGAGAGCCGGGTTCGGATTCATGTCGTGTTCGTTACATTCATTTGGGAAAGGTATGAATCCATCTATTCTCACCCCAAGCTACGGGTTAAATAACAGGACTGCGCTCTATAGTTATCGGCAATCAGTCGAGGAGAAGGATAGTTCTGAATTCAAACCTGTAATGATCAAATCACGGGTTGTCTTTTGACAAAGCATAGCTCCTGGTAGACCGAATTATTCCGAGTTAGATGGAAACTGTGCGAGCACAGAGTAGCGCCTTGTGTCGTTAACTTTTAATATATACGCAACGAAAATCCTTAAGATAACACATCTATACAGCAGCAGGAAGAAGCGTATGGGTGCCATAGACGAACAACCGATTTAGTAGTAACGATCAAGCAAATTAAGCTTGCTAACCATCAGCACAATAGAATACATCCCTAAATTATAGAATGTCTCGGCTTCTTTATGGTGTGTCTATACGATGCAGGTATTGTTCATCTTTGTTGTACTTCATATTTTTACGACTTTTATACCATTAAATTGTTTTTTTAAATATCTTCTAAGCGTAGCTTCGCACAGTACAAGATTACAAGTATGGATACCAGTTAAGTGTCGAACTCACTATTCAATAGTATTGACCTTCAAGTTCAACTTGTTAACCATCATCCTGTAGCAGGGCTGGGAAAACTATGACCCGCAAGTCGCATGTCGCTTGTCTGGTGACTTTCTCATTAAGAGTAAGAGTACAACAAATATTATCTTTTAAATTTACATTGAAAAACTTGTTATTTTTGGTTACATGTTGCAGTCTAATCAAGACAGAAACAAAGAGAACAAAGACGGAAACCATTTATTTTTTATATATTTCTTTTCTTTTCTTTTATTTGCTTTTATTTTCTTTTATTTTCATTAGCAAAATCAAAAATCGATCTCGGCTAACAGATTTGAATATCCAGTCTGTCTTGTGTACATTAACGAGTAAATTGAATCCTGATTATTAAAAAAAAACAAAAAACTCTCACCTGCACAAATCTCATTCTTCTTCTTTTATGCACCATGTTCTTTCAGGACATTCTGTCTTTTGTAGCTCTTAGTAAATTTTGTCCATTTCTATCTCTCCTAACCCCTGTTCTGCTGTCCATCTACACAAACTCGTTAGGTAGATTATACGCTGTTTTCCTCTGTCACTCTTGCGATCAATATGTCATTTGAGTGTCAAATTTTCCAAGCCTTCTTTCCTCGTTATGTGCCCTAGAAATTTCATCTGTCTTTTTCTGTTGTTAAGTATAAATGTCCATTTTTCTATTTCCTTTAAAACTTTGTCGTTGCTTACATGTTCAGTCAATGGTATTCTCAGTATCCTTCTGTAGAACCACATTTCTGTTACTTCAAGTCTCTGTGAGAAGATGTCTAGCATTCACTGCCATAATACACAAATCTCATTAATAGTAATAAATGTATTGAATATGAAACTAATTTCTCAAATACAGGGTGTCCATAAAGTTCGTGTGCACTTTAAAAACTTTATAACTTTATTTGTATTTGCGATAGAAATAATTTGTAAAAAGGATTAGAAAGAAGTAAATCTATATTTTTTAAGGTTTTATTGAAATTTTATTTAAGTTTCCACATGTCCTCCATCATTAGCAATACAAAGGGTAATACGATTTTGCAGTTCACTGAAAACATTTGCCAACTGATTTACAGTAATGCCTGAAATCACATTAGTTATTTTAGCTATACTTAAAACTAGGTACATTAAACTTTATAACATTTTTTACAGATTATTTCTATGGCAAATACAAATAAAGTTATAATTTTTTTAAAATTGCACACGAACTTTATGGGCACCCTGTATTTGTGTAGTCTATTCACAAAATAAGAAAATAAATGTACATATAACGTGTGCATGTAGGATTGTTATTTCGATTGTCACTGGAAAGTTCGAGTTGTTATTATGACACGGCACATTTTGTACGCTTTCAACAACGATGCGGCTCTTGATGGAAAAAGGTTGTCCGGCCCTTCCCTATAGCAAAATGTGTCCGAGACGGTATTTATCATCACAATAACCTGGTATCGAGTTGACATATTGCGCGGAAAGCACCGATTCTTGTGTGATTATAGGAGTTAAGCATCACCGAATTCGGTCACTACTTAAATGGATAACAGCTTAGAAGCATCAGGAACAACTGGCCTTGTGTCAGACTAAGCAAAGCTGAACAAATAAAGAAACTAATTTGAAAATATAGATATCAAATAACTAGGCACCTCACCCTTTTCGCGGGAAAACAGATAGCGTAATGAAAAATGCCACAAACTTAACGAAAATAAAGTTTTATCGTCAAAATTCTTATGTTATTATTCAAATAACCATACGAATTTGGTTTATTGCTCGCGTTTCGATTAAAGCCTTTTTGAAAAGGCATGAACCGAAGCATACCTACAACTTTTAACACCACTTGCCATATTAACGATGTCATCACACTACAAGACAGGATGAACCACAAAAAGTCGGGAGATGCTGAGTTGACACAATGCAATTTTAAGCACCTACCTAATAGTGAAAAATCGTACTTGAAAATAAGTAAAACGCTTTTATTGCTGTAGACTTCCTTGGGAAACATTGGGCCGTAGCCTCACCAAGGTAGGTGTGGCTATAGAAGTTTCAGTAGCAAGTAGACTGGAGTTCCTAGCTCCACTCCCAACTGGTTTTTGCATTCTAGACTGTTTGATAACCAAAGCCCAGGTTGTTCTGCTATTAACTCCTACCTATGGTAGGAAGAAGAGATGGCTTCATACCTCTCCAAAGGTACTTGTGTGAAAGCGAACGCAACGGTCTTGTGTGGAATTTTAACTCGACACACGAAGTTCACTTTCCGCGTTGATAACCTCTACGCTAGATGCTCATTTGATATAATATTATTATTGAAAATCAAAAGTTATAATAAAAAAAAAACGTCGATTGGTTGATTGTCAAGTAAGCTTATGTCTCAAGGCCTGTCCCTGACACTCACCTGTAATTAGTGTTTTACTACTTACTAAAGGTAGGAAGGTAAGTTCGCAACGGATTTGGGTTTAAAGTTATAATTAGTACAAAGGAAAAACTTTGAAAAATTTGCAAGATTGTACTTTGCACATGCAATTAATATCGTAAATATTAATTTAAGTTCGACAGAGACACGTTCATTTAGAGCAGCATTTCCCAACCTGGGTCGCTAAAAAAATCACGAGTTTCAGATCAGATGAGGATGGACTAACAAAAGATTGTGAAACACTGATTTAGTCTTAGCAATCGTTATACGGTTCCAAAAACATCGAACCTCGCTATCCGCGGCAGAAGGCGAAATATGAAGATAATAGTGAATTACATCAGAGGCAAGAATAATTTTTCATCAAGTTATTTTTTAAGATAAAAATAAAATAAAACAAATAGCTCACCCCTTTCTTCATTAAATATTCTTAGGATCTGAGATAGATAGATAGAGAGAGAGATAGATAGATAGATGTCATCAGTTACCAACTAGTTATTCTACTGATGACACAACTATCTACTCGTGTTTTAGTAGCGTGTCTGATACACCCGACAAAGTAAAACTGGCGTCTGTTCTCGAAAATGATCTTCAATCAGTTGTTAACTGGAGCAAGGAATGCCTTGTAAATGTTAACACCTTCCAAATGAAACTGTTTAATTTAATCATCATAGAGAACCGTTTCCGCCTTTCATAAGCATGGTTGATGTTAAACTCTAGGGGAGCAAATATTTGCACCTTCTTAGACTCACATTTTGCACTGATATGAAGTGCAACGATTGTATTGAAACAATTGCCAGGTTTGCTGCTAAGAATGTTGGTTCACTTTGTCGTAGCAGAATTTTTTTTTTCTCGTCAGAATCCATCTTGCACTTTTACGAATCTATTATTCGTCCGTGCATTGAATATTGCTGCTACATCTGGTTTATTGCTCTTACTATATATCTTGAAATTCTTGACAAAATTCAAATAAGAGATCTGTAATATAATCGGTCCTGACCTGGCATCTAAATTTCAGTCACTTTCTCACCGCCGTGACCTGGCTTCCCTCTGTCTTTTCTACAAATATTTTCATTACAATTGTTCTTGATGAGCGTTCCTCCTTGGTGTCTCGACTGCATGAATTTGAGCCTACTACTAGATTGGCAACTCGGTCTCACTGTTTGACTGTTGAACTAGCTAGATTTAACCGTAAATTCTATTCTAATAATTTATTTTCTCGTACTTCTCTCCCGTGGAACGCTTTTTCGATTTCTTGCTTCCCTGCTACTTAAAATCTTATGAAATTGAAGTGCAGTGCCAATCACCATCTTCTGTCTTCCTGAACCCTATTCTTTTATTGCTTTTTCTTCTCACTGAAGTATTCTCATTCTCTTTCACTTTCAGTAGCCCATTGCGTCTTAGTGGCATTATCGCCTTGGTTAGTATGTAATGATCAAAAAAATGAAGGCTACTTTCAAACAGAGATAGAGCGTTTGTCGATGATCTGAAGATGCGTAAAACTGATGCAGTGTTGATTTCTATGTCAGTACTGTATATAACTATATGCTCACACTATCTATCTATCTATCTATCTATCTATATATATATATATATATATATATATATATATATATATATAGATACTGTCTATATCTATATGCCCACACTATCTATCTACAGAGAGAAAGAAAAGAAAGAGGTGTGCACGCGCGCACACACACACATTTGGAAAAATACAATAAAAAATTAAACAAACAAACCATGTCAGTTATTTTTACTGTTCACTTTTCTTGCATGGAAAACTGACTCCATCTTCCATTTGGTGGTGAGTTGTAAAGAAATAAAACTTAATAACCATCTAAATCGGTTACTATACATTTAGTTATTCAAACTGGTGTCCTCATCTTGCCTGTTATGGGCACAACGTTTTGAATTTCAGACCAAATCCGGAAAGGAAACGACTCCATCCATTAAAATTTGGCAAAATGTTGGTGAATCTTGCGCGTCTGTGCCGAGTAAAAAGTGCTGACTTGAAGTGACATTTAAGAATATTGAAAATTCTGATTTGAACATTGCCAACCCTGCAAGGGGAAAAACGGGCGACTGCCTCAAGTACAGTTCGTAAAGAAGACCATCTAATCCCGGAGTTTTGTCTCGGCCAACCAGTGTCAGAGCTTCCCAGATCTCGGACTCTGTGATGGGACTCTCGCCCCCAAGGCGGGGAAAGTCAGCCAAATAGGCGTCGAACTGAGCAAGGTTCAGACCGGGTTTTCCGGTAAAAAGATCCTGAAAGTATCCTCGAATAACTTCACATATGCCCGCGTTTGTAATCACGGTTCACTAGTCCGGCAATGTGTTGCTCGCAATATATCGATTGGCTGCATTTCGGGCTTCCTCTGCACGCAGTTCAGCGGCCATGTTCGTCGCCTCGGAAGACATTCTTTTTAACTACCAGAGCGTGATCCTTCTTGATAAACAAGAAGGCCAACTCCGCCCTAGCTAAAGCTACGTCTCCACTATCATGGGATTTGATTGTCCGATCAGCCTTGGTTTCTAATGCTGTTTGTGCTGCTAACATAGATAGGTTGAGCTGACGACTAAAGTCAGCAGCAAACGACCTAATTTTGGATTTTAAATTATCCCACCAACTATTCCCTACCACAGCCCCCGTCAATTCCTAACAGCTGGTCCTGGAAATCTCGCTCACCAAATAATGATGCATTCAACTTTCAGTGTCCAACCAACCTAACCTTAGGCTTATTTAAGTTTATACGAACCGGACAAGCCAATGATCCGTGTAAACTATCGAAGAGAAACTTGGACAACCTAAGAGCCCTACGTCGACTCTCTTAACTAGGACTCGATTGATGTAGCTAGAACGCACCACCAATGCCGACTTGCACCTATTAGTCCAAGTCCACACTACCTACCTCATTCCGATACTTATCGACAAAATCAAATTTGTCTATAAAGTCCCGAAACGCTTTCACATCCGGGTTGTTAGTACCCGATCTATCCCCTATGCGATCTATATTGAAATCAATGACGGCATTCCAATCGCCCGCTAAAACTACCCGACGAGATGTCATCAAAAACGGCTCGATCCGCCGAAATAAATCAGGCCGCTTTGTATGGCTACTGGGCGCATAAACTCCAATGAGACGAAGAGTCTTATCCTTTATGGTAACATCCAGCACGCAAAGCCTGCCCGCCGGATCCACGAAGACAAGAGCAGACGCCGCTCTCACAGACTTGCTCACTAGCCAGGAAACACATCTCGAGCGCCCATCAAAGCATGCTGAATAGAGAACAAACACGATCTCAGGCCACAGGCATTCAAACTCGCCAACCAGAGTTCGATTAGGGTTGGGAATCTGGCTTGAACATGGCCGGGGTGAGGACACCAACAGCTTCTCCCATTGACCCTTGGTCCATCTCAGTTTTAATAGTGCCGTCAGGGGAGAGGCCGCCAATTTTCCAGGGATAGGTTAATTTCAGAGCCCTATAGAGGGAGGGGTGAACTAAAACTGGGACCCTCCCCGAACAGAACTGTTTTAATTTATTTAATTTTTCGTCTTCCAGGATGGCGATTGGGGGTAACATCTTACAGGATTTTATAGCCTCCTCGACCATACTCCATATCTGCCGTGCCCCCGACTCAGTACGAATGACAGAACCCGCTTCGCATTCGGGAAGTTTTGGGGCACTTCAATGTTCTTGTCATCGGGTTTGTTGAAAGATAATAAAATAAAAGTTCTCTTATCCGGTTTCCGTAATTTCTGGCCCTTTCTACCAGGGCCGGGGAAATACGGTAGACAGCCCCCCCCCCCAATTATATGGCAGTCTAAACTGTCTTTTTCTTTTTTCTTTGTCTTCAGAAGAAAGGCTTCGGGGTCTTTTAGATGGTGGGACATTTATTTATTTTTTATTTTTGTTATTGTTGTTTTTGGAGAAAGGACTGAGAGTAGGAACTGGGGCTTGAGAAATGTTTTTTTTTTTTTGGAATGGACTCTGATCTCGACTGAGCGGGGTGAGTTTGCCAGGGGGATGAATGCGTTGATGATGTTCTCTTGGATTTTTTATCAAGAGAGGACAGGGTAGAGATCGAGGGTGGTGCTGTCTTTAAAGTTGGTGATTCTTTCAGTCGTTTTTCCAATTTTTCTTTCAGTTGTTTTCTTTTTTTTTCAGTTTTTTTCGAATCCGAGGTCATATTTCTTCTGCATTTCTCTGAAAGAGGCCGAGGCGTCGCCCTTAACGCTAATAGAAAGAGTGGGACTGTTAGTGCCTTTCGTCCTGTGGGCTTTAGGATGCTGAGGTCCCGCTGTCTGGCGTTTCCCTCTGGCCCTACAGCAACCAACCATTCCCTCTTCTCCTTCTCTACAACTGCGCAAGCAGCGGGCAAAGGCTTTTCAGGGAATGTAGGCTCTGATTTGGACCCAACTGGGGGTTTAACCGCACCGGTCCTGGATGCTGGCATGTCTATTACAGGCGTGGCGGAATTGGAAGACGTGGCCAGAGGGGGATTTTGCTCGACAGTGGCCTGACTTCCAGAAGCCTTCTTCTCTGGGCAGGAAAAGGAGAGGTGGCCAGTCTCTCCACACTTCCAGCATGCAGGTATGCGGCCGGTCACAATGACCGACAATTTCTGGTCTCAAACATCCAGACAGTTGAAGATGGAGAGGAAGGCTTCATGATCTAACATTATATCGAAACTCCACCCTCTGATCAGGCTATCATAGGTCACACCCTGTATCTGGCCATACTGCAATAGGAAAGTGGCTAGATGCTCCCTGTTAACTTAAGGAGGGACTTTGAATATCGCTATCCTGGTCCTACGCTTGCCTTCGTATTCAGTTCTTAAGATGAGATCTGTTGTTATGAGATCCCAACTGGTCATTTCTTCACAGTCTTCAGACGTGGGTAGCAATACGTCCCATATGAAAAAAACGGAACCCTTAGTGGCTTAACCCCCAGGGACTCCAGTGATTTTACCACTGTCTTTCGTGGTGTGACAATTTTGTCCACCACGAAAACTGACACTATTTTTTTCTCAATTTTCTTACGTTCTTGGAGGTCTACCTAGAGTCCACCTTCTTACACAAGGTGAGCTTAACTCTTGGCTTGCTTCAAAAACTCCACAATATTGATGGTGTATTTAGTTGGGGCCTTCTTTTTGTCTTGAGTACCACTATGGTCTTCCATACTTTCTTCATTATTAATGATGTTCATATCTCTTGTATTTTGGCCATTATCGGCCTCCATAATTTTTATTTTTGATTTTTGGCCACTAGTGGCCTCCATAAACTCCATTTTTGATTTTTGGCCATTAGTGGCTTCCATATTATTTTTGGTATCTGTAAGAGCAGGGTATTCCACTGCATCATCTTTATCCGGTGGGTCTTTTTTTTTTTTTTTTTTTTTGGCTGGATTAAACAAATGTTTATGAACCGACCGACTTCTGTCAGCTATATTGAAAATTTTTACCACTCAGGCTAGCAATATTGTAATACTATTTCTTGTATTAAATTATAAATGAGGGTAGGGTTGGAGTTGAAAAATCAAAACAATAGATATACTGGATTAACAGGAAAAAAAAAACTGATAAAAATAAATGACAACACGAATTTACCCCGAAAGGTTTGCAAACACGAAAACAAACTATAAAATGCAAAAAGCTAGTTTGATCAGCAAATTAAAATTAAGAATCAAATAAATTAACGTGAAAAACTTCTAAGAGTTAACCTGAAGTTTATAAAAGAAATACAAAACTTAAGAAAATGTAATACAAAAAAGAAACTGGTTTGACCAGCAAAAAATAAAAATAAAAGCAAAATGTCGTAAAGTTAACTTAAATTATGCTAACAGTTACCATGAAGGGTTTAAACAAAAAACGACGAAACCAAGATTTATTGAAGAGAAGTGCAAAAATGAAATCACCCGAAAAAATATAAGTTAAAGGAAAGAGTCCGAAGAAAAAATAAAGATAAAAATAATCACAAGAAAAAAATCCAAATCTTGAAACTTAAGACAAACGGAATTTAGTCTTAATACAAAATTAGACGGAAAATTAAATAAGAATGAAATAAAACAATGAAAAGAGGTTTATTTAAACTTTGTAAAGAAAATAGGAATAAAAATGCAAATGGCTGCCAGAAACTGAAATAAAACAAGGACTGAAAAGAAAGAAGCAAAATTTAAATTCAAACAAGAAAGTATAAAATAATAAAATCAAATAAACATATCAGAAAGTTTTAAGCCAAAGTCAAATTCTTGTAACTGTTTAATAAAAAGGGAAGAAATAACAGCGAAACGGTATCCAAAAATGTCAATGGTACTGGTCTGAAAGAGGGTTGATTGATTCTTACCAACTGCACTTGTTTGCTTTATGGTCTGTATTTATAGCTTCTCTTAAGCATGTGCTGGCTCACAAAAAAGTTCCTCGAAAATGCGAGGAAAACGCTATCAGTGGTCGATTAATAATTTGTATTATATTTTGAATGTTTTCAATGCTATCGGAAGTACCACTCGGAGCCTATGCATAAATAACTGATTTTGGTCATTCGACTCCTGAAACTTCCGGTTGGCCTGACAACATTAACCAGAACCTACACGGAATATGGACGCTCTCACAACGAGAGCTGAAATTACCATAAAGCAGTTAGTACGCAGTAGGCTTCGCGTATCGCTTCATATTATAGATAAAATCATAATTTAACATTTTAATATTTTTCCACCAATCAACCATCGTTTTAGAAGATCTCGTTTCTGGAACAGATAGGTTCAGGCGAAATGTCAAGTAACACTTCCGCTAAAGACACTGCTATAGCAATTTTTCTTTCTCTCGTAGGCATAAAAGTGTGTATATATATTTTCCCTATCAGCCTTCTATTACTCACATACATTCAAGTAAAAAGGTACACATAGCACAAAAACATTGCATTCTCAATTTTTAGACGTACCCATTTAAACATTCAATTTTAGTGATATTGTAAAATATTTGGTGCTTTGTTGAAATATTAGATTTTGTTGATTGTTGTAAGACCTTAGATGTCATATTTTTATTTGATTATAATAACTGAATGTGTTTGGTGTGTTTCTTTTTATTAAAAACAACCCAAGCTGGCAGATAGCTGAAGAAGGCTGGAACATAGGGCGTTTATTAATTATAATAAACAAAATTGATGTTTTTTACGGCTTATTAACTTTTTCAAGTTATTTAAAGCCAAAAAATATTTTAGGTTGCAAGAATTTAGGGTTGATAGTATTGATTTAATGATACAAGTACTACTAATTATCTCATAGCTAGGGGGAGAAGAATTGTATTCATACCTTTCCCAATGGTAATTGAATATAACGAACTCGACACACACACACCCAAGCATCAAGCGGCCACCCATCTAGTGACCAGGCTCGACTTTAACTTCGATGATCATGCGAAAATCAATGTTTCACCGTGATATGACCGTAAGCCCATAATAGCCCAAAATAATGAGAACAATTCGAATAAATCAATAAATAATAATGATAATTACTCAGAAAATCCGATAGAAATTATTGATATTAATCTTGCGGGAATTAGGACACTTCGACATGGTGTAATGGTTAGCAAGCTTGTCTCACTAGATCAATTACGACTGAGTAGTGAGTTCGATCCTCATTGGGAGCACCCGCACTTTTGGTCTTGTGCCACATCTAAGCTCTGCTTAGAAAATCATTTGTGGGTAAAAGTCGCGAGCTTCGTTCTCATGAATAGAGCCAACTTTGATTTCCTTTTTTAGTCCCCTATATACATAACAGGGCGGATACCAGACGGACCCCTCCGCTAGCCAAGCTAGACTCTTTTGTTCACCTAGTTAATGTGAGTGATTGCTGTTCCTTGCCTGCTCCCGGCGTTCTCTTTTGTTATGGTCCATTTCAAGATTCCCAATCTCCCCAGTTTGTTTTTAACCCCTTTTTATTTTGACTGAACCAGCCTTTGATTTTTCCCACTCAATTTATTTTGTCCCTCTCTCACCTTTAGTGAGCGAGCTTCTTGATTCTGATTATCGGTAGAATACAGCAGCCAATCTTATTTTTTGCGTGGTGGACGGTTCCTAGTAACATCATTTTGTTTTAGTTTGAATATATTATGAAATGGACAAAGACCGACAATTATTTTAAGACATTTTTATGTTTATACATTCTTTTTATAGATACAAATATTTAAGTAAATGCTCTGTTTATAATAAACAGTATTAAACATTATTTACCGGCCTGAATGTACGAGAAATTTTCATAGAAAATATGCGTCCTCCGACAGGAATCGAACCTGTATCCTATACGGAACCGTCATATAGCCTGACGTGCTTTTACCGATTGGGCCACAGAGGAGCGTTCGGTTAGTAAGGTCGAATTTACTGTCTTTAAACTACAGAGCATTTTCTTAAATACTTGTATCTATAAAAAAGATTGTATAAACATAAAAATGTCTTTGAATATATTGTTTTATTTTATTTTGGGGTTCATCCCTCGCCTCGTCATTTTTTAAAAAAATAGTTACATATATTTTTGTAAAAAGATTTCAATTTAGATATGTATTTTTTTTATTGTACATATCTAAATGTTTATATCGTGGGGTTTTAGTAGGTTCCCTGCGAATATGTGGAATTTTGGTAAATGTTGGATTGGCTGAAGATGGATGGATCCTTTTGGTGATTGAGCGAATTGTAATAATGAATCGGTCGTGAATCAGATTAGCTATGTGTCGGATAGTCAGTTACGACCAGCCTTTCCCAACTTCCCTTTCGGCCTTGTGTCAAAGGAAATGTACTTGATTTCAAAATAAATCGTCTTATGGGGATTACACCCACGTGGTCTGCCAAAACGTCCGCTAGGTGGCGCTTTTCAGGGTTATAAGTGCTCTGACATAATCGTTTTTTTTTCACTCTAGAATGCGGTGGGTTGAAGACTTGTCCAGTTTTCACTTCCAGAGGAACTTCGTCACCCGACCACGTGGTACCTCCTCCACATACACGCACTCAAACACACTCAAACACACACACACACACACACACACACACACACTACTGCTAACTCTATTAATGTTTATCTTTTCCTTTTCAGCTGTGTACACACCAATATTGTTTCTCGCGTTGTTAACAAACTATTAACTATATAAAAATACTTGAAAATATATTCGCGTTGAAATTTATTCCATTTCCTTTTAACATTGCAAATGATGACAACCCGTCACAGGTGAAATTTTTTTTTATGGTTTATCAACCTTTTGTAGGTTATTTAAAGTCGAAACGCATATTTGGATTATAAGATTAATTCTTTATTTTTGCGAGTGGATATTGCATTAACAATTTTTAGGGGGTATAATGATTTTCAAATACAGGTCATTATTTAACCCATAACTGGAGTAAGAAGAGGTGGCTTCATACTTTCCTCAGGGGTTAGTGAATGTAACGAACTGGAATGGAATTGAAACTGGACTTTTTGAGTTCTCATTTCGAGCCGTTATCCATTACACCACCCTCACGTCCAAACGTACGGACGCTGGTATTCCCAAGCGGTCAATCATCTAACCAGGCTCAACGTTACTTAACTTCGTTGATCGGACGAGAACCGGTGTTTCAACGAGATACAGCCGTAAAGAAGTATGGAGAAGTAGCTACGTGAAATCCTCTGTCGTGACCTGATATTCAACTGACTTATATGGCTGACAGCAAGCTATATAAATATTATACTAGAATGGGGGGGGGGGGGTTACACATTGGAGTCCCGAGTTCCTTTTAATGCAATGCAGCTCTATCGGTATAAAAGCGACATTTTTTTTTAAAGGGTCAGGTGACCAGGGAACCTATTAATTTAAATCAGCAAAGTATTAATGATTTTAATACCGAGATAATTATCCCCCGCCCATTTTAATTCTAATTTGATCAACCAGAAAGAATACGTGGATGACTTATGACGTGACTATCTATAAAACGTTCTTGCGCTCCCACTGGATATTAAACACATTAATCTGACCCTAGGTTTAGTATCGATTTTTATCGATTGCGAAGATTTAGCTGCCGAGACTCATTCAGTGTTGCACGTGACTGCATCAAGCGGTTTGGACCATTACCGCGGTACTCATCTCTGGTGTGTAATTGTCTTTTCTTTGTGTATGTTAAATTAGCATTAAGGAACTTCGTTGTCAACACCGTCGAGATGATGGTCCTTGGAATAAGGAGGCTATATATACACGGTGCGGCAGAAATACCTTTCAGAAATACGTCCCACACAGTGGTAAGACATTAGCTAGATGAAGACACCGTTGCCACTAATATCTTACCATTATGTGGGAGGTATTTTTGAGAGGCATATGTGGGAGGCATTTCTGCAACACCCTGAATATATTTTTAAATGTAGAGTTAGGGCGTTAATCTTGAAAGCTATAGGGTGTCCGGTTCAGCTGAGTTTTGTAAACACCGACACCAAAATTCGGCGTATAGTTTGGGTTGGTAGCGACAAAGCAGAACGTGTTCATATTCAGATCACAATCTAATAAAATTCATTTAACACTAGACTCCTGTTGATTAGGCATTAGAAGTACAAGTAAAGCTAACGTTAAATTTTAAATGTAGCTAGAGTTTGGTTGCTTACAAAGTTATTTCCCTTTATCTATTTGCAAATAAATGTGATATAAATTCTGTAAATAGCGAGTAACTTTAAATTTAAGGGCCGCCTTTAGTGAATATGTATAATATGAGTATATTGTTTTCAAATTTTTCAATAGTATTTTTAATGTAGAAATACACCAGGAAAAAGGAATTGTCAGTGGTCAGAAATTAACGGGAGCATTACTCATAGAATAGAACTATTACAGGCATACTGTAAATATAATACTGGTTGTTTTCTATAGGAATGTATCGAAAATCAGGAATAATGGTACATTCAGTGCTCAGGAATTAACGCAATTATCTATCTATCTATCTATCTATATATATATATATATATATATATATATATATATATATATATATATATATATATATATATATATATAAAACAGAGGATGTCTATGTGTCTGTCTGTCTGCGTGTCTGTCTGTGTGATACCTTTTCACTCGAGATCCATCCAACCGATTTTGACCAAACTTGGCACATACATTGCACAATGTAAGAGATAGGTTCTTTGCGTAAAAAATCAATAATTTAAAAATCAATAATCGATAAAGCCGATCAAAAATCGATAAATTCAACTCCCCTGCGATTTCGTTCAGACTTAGTATGTAGGTTACTTACATCATGACAAACTCAACGATACCTCATTTTTATTTCTACGCCACTGCGTTTAGCGAAAAACCGTGAAAAACGAAAAATCAATTTCAACACAAATTTTAAACTAAAAACTCCCTCAATTTTCAAGCAATTTAATACAAACTTCACTCAATTGTAGCCAACAATAAGTTGTTTGTTTAACAGTCATTTAACTTGATAATTGAGTCCACACATATAGTGAAAACCTGCGTAAATAGCGATTTTTACTAGTTTCTTTCTTATTTTTCGTTGATCTTTCGACCAATTTTCATCAAACTTAACAATTGCTTTATAATTATATCCTCTTTTACATCCCTAGTAGCATACTGACAAATTGAATTTCAAAAACTCACAAATAATTGTGATCTGAAGTGGCTCTTCATGTTGCCTGTTTTACCCCTTCGTGTCCTCGGCTAACTTCGATTGAATAAATATAGACTACTTCTCTTATATCAGTAACTGCATTAATTCAAAATGTTTTTAATGAAAGTACTTTAAAGTAATTAAAGAAGATAGACTCTGATACATCTAAACATGATGCTGTTTTTGCTCCATTCTAATTGAACGCTTTTTCTGATCGACCAGCTGGGTATGGCTGCTAGTTATCGATAAAATGGAACTATTTTATATTTAATACAAATGAATTGCTAATTAGTTTTACTATAGAAATACATTGGAAATAAGGAAGAAAGGTATTGTCAGTGGCCAGGAACTAATATTGCCATATTGATATAACTGAGCTGTTTTACAATATTCGGAATATTGTCCTCATCTTTATCGCCATATTTATTACAACGTTTCGGCCGTTGTACGCTCCGGCCTTCTTCAGGTGGTTGGAATATCGAACTGAACCCTTTATTTCGCTCACTGGGGTAGACTGTTCTAGTTCCACGTGCCATGTTTAATGGATGTCAGTTATCAGTTATCTCCTGTTAATTTTCCTCTGAAAGTTATCCACTGCCTTAACCGGGTATTGAACTCACACTCTTTCGGTCCTGTCACTGGATCTAACCAACGCCTTTATTCACTGTGCCATGTGTCCTTGAGGAAGAAGGCCGGATTGTACAACGGCCGAAACGTTGTAATAAATATGGCGACAAAGATGAGGACAATAGTCCGAATAATGTAAATAATGTACATAATACCTCATCTCAGAATATAGACAGATTCTGAGCTGTTTTGTGTATAATGTAAATGAAGAAATTCATTGTAAATGATTTTAATATAGAAATGTATTAAAAATAAGGAAACAAGTTATTGTCAGTGATCAGGAATTAAGTCAATAGTTACTGATAGAATAGAGCCATTGTATGCAGAATTCATATAATTCGCATAGTTTAATGAAATACTTAGAAAGTTAGAAAGAGAAGCTACGATGTTTATGAGTGAAAATCTATAGCTGATCAGAAATATCCAGTTATAATCGAAGAAAAATGAATTGTTGCTGTTGGGAAAAACAAAACTACTCCAAATTTTAGCTAGTAAGCAACGACAGTTTAAAAAGTATGGATTGCGACATATTTGCTATTTCTCTTTAAAAAAAATAATCTCCATTCCTAAATTTCAACATTCCTTCAAAATTTAATCGCAGATTTAAAAATGCATTATTATGTAATCCAAAGATAATCCTGACTTAACAAAGGTATAATCCTCGTTAGTCTGGGATAAAACAAAAACAAAAACAATTTTGCACTTATTACACACACACACACACACACACACAAACACACACACACACACACACACACACACACACACACACACACACACACACACACACAAGCACGCACGCACGCGATCATTTTATATTATATAGGTATATAATGTCCATCTAAATTTTTTTAACCGGACAGTTACAACATTTTTTTTTTTTTTTTTTTTTTACTGAGATGAGAAAGTCATTTCTGCAACACCCTGAATATATGATTAAACGTAGGGTTAGGGTAGGTAACTCCACGAAATCGCTAAAAAAATGGCATAGCATAATAAAAAAGACGCCAAACTTTACGAAAACAAAATGTTATCGTCTAAATGTTTATGTTATTATCAGTGGCGTAGCTAGAGTAAAGATCACCCGGGGCGGTCCGCTCAAATGTCATCCCAATGACCCCGATTCACCCTATGCTGAATGGTTAGCTGCAGCTAAATTTTCATACATGCTCTACCTCTACTTTACTCTACTGACCGGTACGTTACTGTTTACATGTATGATCCAAGACAAAATCCAATACCACAAAATAATCAGTTCAAATCAAAAGATTTTTAAAATGCAACTGTTCACTTTCAGAACAACTAAATACAAAACACGGCAATACACAAAAGAATGACATTCGATACTATGGTCTTAGAATGAATGCTTTCTTGTTTTCATTGTGGCAAACTGGTCAATGACATCGTCAAAATCTGTTTGTCTTGTAAGCTCGTTTTCAATGGACAGCACAGCCAGATCCGACAGTCTCGACTGGCTCATGGTTGACCGGAGGTCATTTTTTATAAGTTTCATTTTGGAGAAACTTCTTTCACGCGATGCCACAGAAACACATATTGTCAGAAAGAATCTTAGAGTCAGCGTAAGGTATGGCAATGACTCAACAAAGTCCCACTTGATGATAAACTGCAGGAACTGCAGTACAGTCCAGTGCTTGGCTTCCTCCTATTCAAAAGTATATCGCTCACTCAATGGAAAATTGTATCTCAGCGAATTGATACACACGCAAGACTGAAATTGTTGCACTTTTGGCTTCGCATTTCGCTTTGTTGTTATTAATGATGCAGAGTTGAAAAGATTTTATTGCTTTTTCCAACGAAGGTGTCTTCTCGTCAACGTTACCAGAGAAAGAAAGAAAACAGAAAAGGAAAACAACGAACAAAGGAGATGAAAGAAGAAAGGCCTATATAGACAATTCAACTTTATTAGAGAGAAACAAAAAGTATAAAAAAAAAGATAGAAAAAAAGGGAAGTTCACAACTGCACTGCTAAAAAAGTCCTCTTAGCTCATAAGAATTCAATCTTATGTAGGTAACAAAGAAAGAGTTAGAGAGAAAATAGAGAAAGAAAGAAGAGTCAAGATTCCACTTACGATATTGTGTCACAAAGTCGTTTCTCGACCCGTTTCTTTTTTGTCGAGTAAAGGGGAAAAGAAAGGGAAAGGGTTAACTCTCTTACATTCGAATATTGTAGATAACAGTCCTTTGGCTAGGGACAAAAATGGTCTATTTCCCTTCTTTTGGTAGTTCGAGTAGTTCCTCACAAAAACACTTCAAAATGGCTGCCTCCTTCCCACGTGTAGCAATATTCAGAGGTTAGATGAACCAAATGTCCTTTTTTCTTTAGCCGCAGATAAATTCTACCTGGTTGGTTTATTCTACCGCGCCAAGGTATCTACCAATCCTTTTAATTATTGAGAGTGTCCTCAAAATTCCATTTATCCAGTACTTAGGATAAATAAACAGTCCTGGGAGAATCCTGCGCTACATCTGTCTTCACACGGAGACGATAACTAAACACGCCTAGCTTTTTAGGCGAATTTTTTCTCTCCTCGCAACTTGAATACTTGCGACTAATTCTGTCTTTGTCTTAGTCGACTTGTTGGACAACTTTAACGTCTTATTTCGACGGAGGAGAAGATAACTCATCCTTTCACTGTCGTCGCGAATCTCCCACTAACTTTCCACTTTGAATTTCTTCTGGCAAGGCGGGAACTGTCCTCAGGACCAATCAGGAGACAATATCCGATCACGTGACATATTCATTGAAAGGGAGAGGAACAACATATAGAGAGAAGGAGAGAGAGAGAAAGAAAGGGAGAAGAAAGAGACAGGAATATAACGAAGTGTGCCAAAATAAAATTTCAACATATCATCCGATAAAATGTTACAACAATGTCTCTTGTTAGTAACCAAGATTGTAGCAACTGAAACACATGAAAGCTGAAAACATTGCTATTTTTCCTACTCCCAAATTTCCCGACAATTAATTAGAAAATATCTGACGGGGGGACAAAACTGGGGGGTCATAAATTATTTCTGTGTCTCCACCACTGTTTTCAGACTATTTTTGGCACCTTAGCCTGGTTGAAAAATTTTGTTGGGGGTGACATTGTGTCACCCCTCCTGTGCTGGCACCCCTTAGCTACGCCACTGGTTATTATAAAGAGGAAAGACCAAAGTTTATTTTTTTAATGATTTTTAAAAATTTTCCCTTCTTTTTAGAACATTCTAAATTTTGATTAAAAAACCTCGTTTCTCTTTGTATCACCGGAACTACTAAAATAACATATACAATTTTTAGCACGTTTTTTTTTTGTATGACACACATTAATTTGGAAAATCTTGCAAGAATAAAAATAATTGGCGGAAGTTAATGAAACTTTCAGAAACTATTCATAGATGATAGAAATTATTATAAATATTTTTTTTTTTAAGTCATGGCAGAAGTATTTTTTTATATTTATTACCCCCCCCCCACTAACTAATTTTATGAAAACTCTAGAAATTCGATCGCATCGGGTTTAGTGATTACAATAGTTAAAAGCAAAAGGCTTTGAGGAATGCAAATCATGTTTTTTTTTTAATTGGACCTCGTCTACCTAAAATCAGCTCTGAATTGTAACATACAAAACTCAATAAAACAAAGATATTATTTAATTTCAAATGCTTTTATTTGCTTTTAGTTGTTTTTATGAATATGAACAATATTATTTGAAAGCAAAATATTTTTTCGATGAAAAATGAATTAGTTGTTATTTCTTTAATTATAATAGATTTTTACATTTAAGTTGTTAAAATATAAAATTAGTTAAAAGCCGCATCAGATTTCGTAAGTGTCCTTATGAGATAGATCTTTTTAGCGCGTTGTAAACTGTATCGTTTTGACTAATCAGAAGATCCGCAGTAATTAAGAAATGTAATTTTGTGTTTATAATCCGGCTGTAATTATAAAGTACGGAAGACCAACCAGATTACAATTAAGTTGCGTTATTTGAGTTAAGCATTGTTCTCCGCTGTTAAGGCCTTTAATTTTGCGAAACACGTGTGGAGAAGTTTATTTTATTTTATTTTTCAATTTCAACTGAGAAGGGTACATACAAGTATCAGTATCATATGAAATTTATATGATCTTATTTTTATATTAATCACAGTTATGACATTTTTCCATAAATTAAATATCAAAATGAATAATAAAATGAATAGAAATACAAATAACACAGTAAAATGTAATAAATGTACATAAAATTATAGTATTTTATGTACACTTCTGATAAAATTTCATAAGAAAGGTACCTATAAATTAATTAGATACCTTTCTTATGAAATTTAATCTCAATCTTAACAGTCTTATGTTTTTCATTTCTTTATAATATATTTCCATAAAGCATCGTAAACGTAAAGGTGAAAGCTAAGTACAAAAAAAAAATTAGAGCGCTGAAAGTTTTCCTTAAAAATAACGAGGTAAATAATTTATTCACTTAAATCTAAATAATTTCACTTTCCTCCATCCGTAGAAAGAATTATGCTCACGTAAGCTATCTAAACGTCATGAAAATGTCTTTCGTCACCTGTCAAGTGACGCGAAAGATTATGACCTGCTTTGTTTTATTTTCAAATTACATCTTTTCGGCACAGAAGCTAAGTTATTTTAAATAAACATTATAATTTCTGATTTTATTAAAATAAATTTTGAAAAAATGATAATTGATTTCTAAAAGAATTTCAAAGTGAGATTTTCATCTTTTTTATAAAATGGAAAAAAATGATTGAAAATGATTGATTATCTGTCAGTTTTGATGACAAAAAAACAAAACAAGATTTTTAACGAAAATTTCGGACGTGCTAGGAACGATTAAAAAATATTTAAAAAAATACCCCCCAAATACTTTGATCTTTCCTCTTTAATAATAACATGAACATTTAGACGATAAAATTTTGTTTTCGACAAGTTTGGCGTCTTTTTCATCATGCTATGCTCTTTTTTAGCGATCTCATGGAGGTACATAGGTTAGGCTGTTAATCTTGAAACCTATAATGTGTCGGGTTCAGCTAAGCTTTGTAAACACCTACACCAAAATTCGGCGTATTGTTTGGGCTGGTGGCGACTATATTTTTAGTGCTTGGTCCACGTCCGCTAAGTTTAAGAAATAGGCCTTGTTAATTCATCTAATGATTAATCTTTTTTTGTTACGGCATATAAACCTTTTACAGGTTATTTAAAGCTAGAATATATCTTTAGACTGTAAGAATTTGTTGTAGATAATAATGATTTATTGATACAAGTCCTATTAATTAACCCATAGCTGGGGAGTTCGGGGAAAAGGTGGATTCCTACCTTGGCCAAGAGGATTTGCGCGTAAGTGAATATAAAGAGCCCGGCTGAAATTGGAACTCAGCTCTCTGCAAATTCCGAGTGGTTATCCATTACTTCACCCACACATCCAAGTTTACTGTACCTGATATTCCCAAGCGGTCACCCATCTAGGTACTGACCAAGTTCTACCTTGCTTAACTTCGTTGATCATACGAGAACCGGCGTTTCGGATCTTTGTTGATGAACTAAATAAAAATGAAAAAGGTTGCATCGACATATAACAAATTAAATAACAAATTTATCTTTTTATCCACATAATACTCTTTAGTTTGTTAAAAAGTTGGAATAAGGAGAACTGAATTTGTCGTGATACCTTTTGTATTAATCCCCCCAGAGAGAAAACTTTCGTTCGGATTATATATATATATATATATATATATATATATATATATATATATATATATATATATATATATATATATATATATATATATATATATATATAGTTTACGAAAAACTAGGTAATCCGTATGGGTAGACCCAAGGAGGATAAAATCCAGAGAGCTCAATGTAAATCAGAGCTAATAATTTAAATAAAAACAGACCACTTTAAGGTTCCATGTAATAAATTATTTCACCACAGCCCTTTTAAAGGACCGCGGATCATCAGACTTTACTTCCAAAGGTTGAAACAAAGTAAAGTCTGATGATCCGCGGTCCTTTAAAAGGGCTGTGGCGAAATAATTTATTACATGGAACCTTAAAGTGGTCTGTTTTTATTTAAATATATATTATGATTGTTATATTTAAAAAAATATATAATTATCGAAACACCCAAAAGACCATGTTTCAAAACTGAAACTTCAATTCAAATTCAATAATGAATTTGAATTGCAGTTTCAGTTTTGAAATATGGGAATTCCAGTGTTGCGATAATTATATATTAAAAAAAAACCCAAAAACAATTATAATATTATGCTCTATGGTTATATCGAGTACTGTTTTTTAAAAATAAAAATAAATGCTAAGAACTCTGAATTATAAATCTCATTGTTCTTTCCTATTACTTTTTATATATATATATATATATATATATATATATATATATATATATATATATATATATATATATTACTTTAATATATATATATACATGTATATATATATATATATATATATATATATATTACTTTAATATATATATAGCCTCTAAGTGTTGACTTCAATTTTCACTTTTATATTTACACACGCTCTATCTCTGATATTGAGCACTTTATCCCATAAATTTAGCACACTTTAAGAGTATATTTCTTCATATATATATATATATATATATATATATATATATATATATATATATATATATTTATATATATATATATATATATATATATAATACTTTAATAAATATATATACTTTAATATATATATTACTTTAAAGAACAAATAGCAAACGTTTATCAAACCTTTATAAATAATTGTTGCAAAATAAAATTCTTACATTTGGCTTGATAAAGTCCATGAGAGGATGAAATGCGTGGGCTAAGGTAAGTTTTCCTTTTGTCTTTATTTTATATATATATATATATATATATGTGTGTGTGTGTGTGTGTGTGTGTGTGTGTGTGTGTGTGTGTGTGTGTGTGTGTGTGTGTGTGTGATAGGGTGATGCTTTGCTAATACATTTCGGAGTTTATTACTTCTTTGAATCCGATCCTCGCTGCGTGTCCTTCGCTTCTTGGCTTGATGCCAAACTTAACTAAGCGGAGAAAATATCGAAGAGCTGCCCTCATACGGAGAAATGCTGTGACATCGCCTCTCAAATTACCATTCGATCATGTCGTGATTTGGATCCTCACCCAGTGAGCAACAATTGCAGTTTGTGAGTCACTAACTTCTGTTTAATGAAAGAGGGAGGTTGACCTTGGCATTTGATCTTGGACAAGTTCTTTCTTCTTATGATGATGATGATGATGATGACCCTGATGTCTCTAAATTGACTTTGGGCGTACATTTACATTTAAAGGTCAATATGGTACTAATGTCTTGTTGATTCAATAAAAAAAAAGTTTCAGTCCATTTTTACATTCCTTCTTTCTTTCTTCGCTCGTTCCTTCAAACCAGGTAAATCTCGGTTGATTTATAGAATCTCTCGGAATGAGCAACACCGCCCATTTGTTAAACATGTGGTAGATACTTTAAACTATGCTTACAAAACAGTTTTCAATGTTTTATGACTAAGACATCATTACGTGTCCTTCCAATAATCCATTTTGCATACATTGTTAAAATTCTTGTGATGACTACTGACTTATAAGATTGTAGGGGTTAAATGGGAAAAGGAATATATTTCGAAAGGAAGATATTATCATGTATTCTTATATAACTAATAAATGATTAACAAAAGACAAAATATATTAATATGTACACAGCAGAAAAGAAAGGAAAACATTAAAACTTAGCTATTAGAAAATGCGTGTGTTTGTGAAACGCACGTGTGTGTACAAAAATTCAGACAGTCGCCCGGGGGAAAGATATTTCCCCAGCGAAATCAAGGAACGTATCGACTCTGCTACGTCTTGGAGCAAAAGAAAGAAAGAAGGAATTTATAACCCTTCTTTTATAGTCCTTAAATAGTGCCACCTAACGGACGTCTTTACTGACCAAACGGGAGTAATCCCCACAAGATTGATTTCCTTGACTTTATTACATAAGATTGGGTTAACCATTTTACTAAAATGGTATTAACGGTTAAAACTCAATTGAAGCAATTATTGATTAAAGCAGAATGACACCAGGTACCATTATTTGACTAAGTCACTATAAGGTCAAAGTTCAAATTCAGGTAAATGGCAAGTGGTACCTGAAATAAATAACTCAATCAAGGAATGAATAAATGAACCAATCAATCAATCAATCAATAAATAAGCGAATAAATCAATCGATAAAATAATGAAGCAATCAATAAATGAATGAATTAATAAAAAATTTGAACCAATCAAAGAATAATGAATTAATGAATGAATGAGTAAATGAACGAATCAATGAATAATTGTTGTGGATTCCGGGAATGGAATCCTGCACAAATAAATAAACAACGCCAGTAATTGACATAGAAAAATAAGTGTACTAAACGTAAGAATACAGACTTGAAGTGAAGATTAGTAGTCCAGGAATGCGGGTTAGTAGAAAGTAAATGTACAAGTCTCTGTAAGTGAAGCCGTAATTATCTCTCTCGCTGGACTCACGTATAACTCTCGGTGAACACCCTGTGTACTGTCTCCGTATCTCTCACCCTGACTCAACGTATCTCCACCTGCAGGTATTCTCTCTGTCAGTATAAGTATACTTTAGACGAGTCCATCTTGTGTAAAAAGGGGTCTGCCCCGCAACAATAATGAATTAATGAGTAAATGAACCAACCAATGAATAATGAATTAATGAATGAATGAATGAGTAAATGAACCAACCAATGAATAATGAATTAATGAATGAATGAGTAAATGAACCAAACAATGAATAATGAATTAATGAATGAATGAGTAAATGAATCAGTGAACAAATAAATGAATGAATGAATAAATGAATGAAACACCCAGACTGATCTTATCTTGGTTGTTATTGTCACAACGTTTCAGGACAATATACAAAATATACTCTTCGGTCTTCTTTTTTCTTTAGTGATTAAACTCCAAGAAAAGGTGATAAAGCCACTAAGACGCAAGGGATTGAAAAATTCAAAAATTGAAAAAAAATATTAAGGAAAGAGGATAATAAAGACAAGGATTCAAGAAGTCAGATTATAACGAATGACATTGCATTTAAATTTTTGATGGTCAAAGTTGACTGGGAAGCAAGATTCGAAAGAGAGTTCCACAAGCGGAAAGCGCGAGAGAAGAAACTGTTAGCATAGAACTTACGGTTGCATGTAGCATTCTTATAGCTATCAATCCAGTACTTCATTTAAATTCATAAAGTCGAGGTGCCAAAAAGGCAAGCCCATCAGAACAATTCCGATGAAAATATTTATAGAAAAGGCAGAGATGCTACCTTACAGCGGTAGAAAGTGACTGAAGCCGAGATGCCAGGTCAGCAACGATAGCATCACATATTCTTCTTTGGATTTTGTAATTAATCTCTAAACAAATAGTCGAAACACTAGACCAGATATGGCAGTAATATACAACGCAAGGATGAATGGCAGACACATTAGTGTGTAACAAATTCTGGCGAGGAAACTTGTTTGGAACGACACAGTGAACCAATTTTCCTAGCAGCAGATCTAGCAATTGATTCAATATAATTGTTTCATTTCATGTCAGTGTAAAAAACTGAATCACTCTCAAGCTCGATGATGTATTGGGGTTACGTGTTACACGGTAAACTCTTAAAAAATTTTGAAGTTCTTCCTCATTTACTTTTTAAAGACTTGCTTTCTTCAATGTTCTTTTGAACATTCTCACAAACCGTTCTGCTTGTCCGTTCGACCTTGGATGATACGGCAGGGTCGTAATATGCTCAATGGGGAACATCTAACAAGTCTTCGAATTCTTTACCCGTGAATTGCGTTCCGTTTTCAGAGACTATGTTATCTGGTATGCCATATCTCGCAAACAGTTTATGCAAGAAATTCACTCTCACTGAAGATGTTGGATTTTTGAACTTAGAAATTCTCGGCCATTTAGTGAAACTATTAACTACCACAAAATAATGTGATCCATTCATAGGATCTGCAAAAACTATATTCAGTCTTGACCGCGGCGTTTCTGTCTTTGGCCAAGGTTCTATCTTTGTGATATGTAGTGTTGCTGCCAGAGCACAACCTCTGCAAACTTTCACAATTTTTTCAATATCTTGGTTCATTCCGATCCAATATACGAAACTTCTCATCAGAGATTTCATTCTTGAAACACCAAGATATCCGCTATGAAAATCCTACAATATTCACTTCTGTAATACACTAGGTATTACAGTCCTTTTCCCGAACATTACTACACCGGTGCATAGCGAGTAAGCGTTTAAGTCTGTATTTCGTTTTTGTTACTTTCTTTCAATTGCTTTATTTATTTTTGTTTTCGCAATAAAGACGCCATTTTCGGCTTTTTATTTTATTTCTTCCAGGATTACCGGTAACTCTCGTACTACGTTGCACAAAATTTTTTTTATTTCCATTTTGCTTTTTAGTGCTGCAATGACTGTGTCCTCAAATTGTTCTGCATTTTTAGGCATCAATCTTGATAATCCATCCGCATGACCTAATGTTTTAGACGGTTGGTAATCCATAGTAAAATTATAGTTTAATAAGATGTTACTCCAGCGTTGTAGTCTATTAAGTGTATGCATCGGTAATTTTTTTCTTTGAACCGTATATTATTAATAGAGTTTTGTGTTCTGTTTGCAACCTAAAATTTCTTCCAGGATTAAATTTATGAAATTTCTTCACAGAAAATATAATTGCTAGAGACTCTTTTTCTATCCAGCTGCAATTTTCTCTGCTGGTAGAAGCGAGCATGAGTGAAGGCTTTCATTTTACCGTCATCGTATTTGTGTAAAATCACCGCTCCAATGTCGTACTCAGTAGCATCTGACGCCACTACAATTTCTGCTTTTGAATCGTAATGCGCTAATGATAAATCTGACGTAAGTCTTTTTTTTATTTCGTCAAGCGCCTTTTGACAGTTATTGCAGTTCTATTTTACTCCTTTTTTAAGTAGATTGTTCAGTGGAGCTCTCAAATTATGAACATTACGTACATATATTTGATAGTAATTAGCCAATCCTAGAAAAGCTTGTAACGTAATCATGTTTGTTGATGGGGGCATATTTTTAATTGCACTTGCCTTCGACGGAACGGGTTGACGAGCATTTTTAACAATAATTTGACCAAGGTATTTGATTTTCGTCAAAAACAATTCGCATTTTTCTTCACTGAGCTTGAATCCTTTCTCTCTTAGTTTTTCCAAAATTGTTTTCACATACCCAACATGTCCTTTAGATACACTTTCGATTAAAATGTCGTCCAGATATGCCACTGCGAAATTGCAATCCGCAAGCATGTTATCAGTAGCTTGTTGAAAAATAGCTGGTGCCACCTTTATGCCAAAAGGAAGTCGGTTAAACTTATAGAATCTTCTGTGCGTATTTATGGTCGTTAATTCTGAACATTCATTTTCAATCTGAATTTATAAATACGCTTCAGAGAGACCCAGCTTTGAAAACATTTTTCCGCCGTTTAACTTCGATAAAAAATTCCTCTGGATTTAGTATTGGCTATTTAAATGTTTCTAATCAACTATTTAATCCTGTCGAGTAATCCGCGCAAACACGAATTTTATTATTTTTTCTTTACATATACCGTTGGTGCAGCCCATTTTGAATAGTTAATATTTTCTATTACATCAATTCTTTCGAATCTGCTCAACATTTCGTTGACTTGTTCTAATGCTGCGAATGGTACGCTCCGTTTTGGCTTAAATACTGGCGTCGCG